>VOQZ01000700.1:0-80065 GCA_008079305.1 Phytophthora palmivora | reverse complement strand
AGTTCACTCAAGTACTGAGTAATTATCTCGACGTCAGCCTGCTCAAAGGCCAAACTTTGGTACCGACATGATTCCTCATTCAACTGAGCTTCGGAATTTGTCAAGGTTCCCAAAGAGTTTTGTCGATCTGCCATAAACCTCCAGAAATCTTGGATCAATCTTGATCGAGTGCCTAGTTCGATATTGCCATCCAGATCGAGGGTGACGTTTTGCAGTAGCTTGTTTGGTTTGCACTACCACATTCAACTTCTCTGTCAGCTCCGTCACCTCACGTTGTAAATGCTTGTGTGTCATCTTACGGCGCTTATAATACGACGTGCGTTCGTTGCCATCCTCCGTGTGGCTTTTATCAGGCTCTGAAGCATTGGCTTCACATCCGTCCGGACACAATTCCGTACAAATATCCTCGAATGATAACCTGTTGGTTTTCAACTCGACTCCGAACGGGACTTGGTACCAGCGTCGTGAAGTCACTAAAACAAAGGAATTCTTCCGCCTCGGCGAGGAATGCTGCGTCAGAAGGCTCCATGGTGAAAATGAGTGATGAACAACTCGTGATCAAATCTTGGCTGAAAGAAACTGAGTACAACATGAGCAATAAATGAAGTACTACTCATCAATTGTATCTCCTGAAGTGAAAATAGGATGGCAACGGTATTCTTGCATTGCGCTTGGATCGTTTTATAATAATTTCATGTGTTAGAGCGATGCCAAGCCATTCCACGACGGAAGTCTCGGCTAATACAACTAGCAAACGAATCGGTGATAGTGAATTATTCCTACCCAACGCACATGAATACACGATATGCTTGCTAGGTGACTGGGCCCATGTAAATTCCACAGCTCCTATTGATAATGCACAAAATCCAACCGCTGTACACGAAGTCCCAGCAGAATTTGATGCTCCAATTGTTCAGGTGAGCTCTGGGTCCGGTTGGAGTTGTTTGCTATGTGAAGATGGGCGAGCCTATTCATTCGGCGACAATACGTACGGCCAACTTGGTCAGGGCCATGATCGACCTCATTCGATAACACCCACACCAATGTCTACACCGTTCTGTTTACAACCTAGACGACACATCATACGCTTGTCGTGTGGAAGTGTTCATGGTGGATTCGTACTGGATGTTGGCGAGTTGTACATGTTTGGTTGTGGATCGTACGGACGTTTAGGCACTGGCAATGAAAACGATACCAGTGTACCAATATTGATAAGGATGAAATGGTCAACACTTCTTTCTACACCTGCGGGATCTACGAATCACCGGAAGCAACAAAGCAACGTGGTGATCGATGAAAATGAAGACAGTGTGAGGTTCACCGATATCAGTTGCGGTGATCGCCACACTTTGGCACTCGCCGTCCAAGTAACACGGGGAAATTCAGACAGTAGGGGCACTACGACAAAGTCAAAGACTGGTATTATTTCATTTGGTGATGGCATGAATGGACGACTCGGCCTCGGGGACGAGAGAGATCGACATGAAGGAGCACTGCTTACTACTTGGCTTGCGCCGTCTAGTGTTCTGGGAACTGGTATTGCTGGAAATAATGGATATAGGACACCCCCAACAATTACTGCTATCTGTGCTGGTACCACACACAACCTAGCACTTTCAGCGACAGGAGACGTGTTCTCGTGGGGGAACGGCGTCGACGGTCAGCTTGGCCATGGAACCGCAGAAAGTGAATGGGTACCTCGGCAACTCGCATTCTTCAAGAACCTATCCATCAGTGCTCTTAGCTGTGGTGCGTCACATTCAATGGCAGTGTCAAAGACTGGTGTCGTGTACACCTGGGGACGAGGAGCTGAAGGACAGCTTGGTCTTGACTTGGAGGCCGACTCGACAGTCGATGTTGTTGACAAAAGCGTCATGATTCCACATCCTGTCCGTATTCTCAAAAGCTCTACACATCGCGTTACCATTCGTACCATTTCAGCGAAGCACAACATGTCCATCGTTCTTGACGACCGAGATCGAATGTTCGTGTGGGGCGACAACAGTTTTGAGCAGCTTGGATTTCCGCGATCTGCTAATGCTGAAATCGGCACAAAATCATTTCTCCCGAAACCGAGACTGCTCGCGTACACGAATCTTCATGCATCAAAATCTGCCCCTAGTAATGCACCAACGTCGGTATCTCGTGTTTCAAGTTTGCGTGAGATCGTAGCTGCAGCAAAACCTGATCCAATTCGCCTTGGACTTGCTCACATGAATGCCGGCGATAGGTTCACCATGCTAGTTTTCACGACTAAACCAGGTATTAGTAGTTCTTCCAGCGTCATTGTTGGCGAAACTCGAGAGACAAACTCTCGCATACCCCCTGAAAATAATCTACTACCAAATGCTACCGACGTCGATGGCATGAACTGGAATTTCTCGTTGACAGACGACCTACCAATATCAGCTATCCCTTCTCGAGAGTCGGCCTACTACAAGTTCATGGTCAACTACAAAGTTTACATGCGGCCTCCAGTTGTAAAGCGTGCTGTTGGTGACGAAAGTGAAGATGAAATGGATCGAGACTTGCAACGGCCTCCTCGCCGTCGAGATCGCAAAGGATCCACAATCTGTAGGAAAGGATCTTTGTTTGCGGCGGCAGACACTGTAGTTCCTGAAACAAAGAACTGGAAAACAGCAAGAGAAGACCGTGCCTGTGCTACTAGCAATTCAGCAGTGCATGTGCAGGGGTTCAATTCTTGGTTGGAGAAGCACCAGAAGTCCCCTTCGAAGACCAATATGACAGGACGTTCGACCGTCCATACCCCGCGTTTTACTGCAAAAGATGAAGAGACAAGAAGCCCATTAGCACCAGTACTAACGACACAACTTGAACGAAAGGCTTAGTACTCAAAAACCGTACACTATCGTTCACCAGGACTAATTTACCTAACAACAACTAACATCAACCAATCTCAATGGTTGTCAATTTGCATCAACAACGAATTTCTTTAAAAAGTATGAAAGTGACATTTTATAACTACCTAAGCGGTAAGCTCAACCTCATTCCGTATCTTCCAACACCATCAAAGAAAGTGATACGCGTGGCGATCGCTTTTACAGCCTTTGTGGCCACCATTGTAATGAGAGAGAATGAGGCTGTTCAAAATCTCAAGGTCTACATTACCAAGGTAGTGCGGTTGAACACTCCAGCATGAAATGACGGTGAGTGACTAAAGACTCGCGATGACAACTACGACCTCTTGACACCAGGCGACATTCCAACCGAGGCCTAGGAGATCGTCAAAAATGCGGACAGCTTGATCTCCCCGGACGCTATGGTGTGCGAAAATGCTTAGGACTTCGCTCTTACTACGATCTTCAGGATCCACGTAGTTGTGCTACTACCACAACGTCATGATCTATCCGCAGGTACGTATATACTTCATTAATTCTACTAATTTAACTCTCCGAGCAGTCGATAGCTCACTAGGAGTTAAGCAGAAGGCGACCGAGAACTCGACTTGGTCTCGTATCGCAGCCACTTGGCAATTGGTGTATTCACGTACTTCCAGCATTTCCAGCGCTTCTACCCATGAGAAGAGCTCAAAAGCAAGCCAACAGCCAGGCAATATAGTGCAGTGCAAAGTACTTGACGTAGCCTACCACGTCTCCTGGGTTCTGAAAAGGATCCATTCTTCATTAACCAAGAGCATGGATTCATCATCAAGGGCCAGGAAGTTTGACACTATTGGAGTAAACTGAGCCAACCGGGTGTCTTTTCCATTCTAAAGTATGCTTACAAGCTGCAGACTGCTACTACGTAAACGACATTTACACGTACAGATCACGCTTTGTCGAACCAAAGTGGAATGTAGCAAATTTAGTAACAATCCGCATACGAATGTGCTGTATGTGAAGATGGTTTGAATATTAAAATTTGAGGAAAGTTTGTTTCTAGAGAGCTGGGTGCCCTTGATGCTATTCCGGAGTATACAGAGTTTTGAAGAACTCTGCTCTGTTGAAGGCAACCAGCCACGAGAACTAGCTTGGACTGCTCTTGTCCAAGTGATCCCTCCTGAAGCAACTATACATATGTATACTTAGTCTACTATACACACCATATTGCTTTGTTGAGGCGTCTCATTGGGCCACTGACACGAGGCTTCGTTGTCACATTTGTCAATATGCTTCCTCGTTGTGTATTGCGCCACACACAAGGACGGAAGTTCAATACTGTGTCGGCCAAATTGGTTCACAGCGTGGTTGACAGTAGCCCAAAACGGGAAAGAAGTCGCAGCTCCGACTCGAGCGTCTCGACTCATTCTGCGTTGCAGCGACAGCAGCTTGAGTTCTGCTGTCTGTTGTGCGGTTGGGATGTGGCGTGCAAGACGTGCCCCTTCAACTGGTTTGACTTTGATCCCAAGAAATTCCGCACCAAGCACCGTCGACGGCGCGGCGATAGCGAGGATATGAGCAAGTTCGCAGCTAGCGATGCGGACATTCGACAGGCAATGGAGATCCTCAGTATCAATGCAACACCCTCCGATGGCTTCGACAAGGTCTCCATCACACAACAACAAGTGAAGGACGCATTCCGAGCTAAAGCGCTCGAGTGGCACCCTGACTGCAACCCAGACCCAGAAGCTGAGAGCATTTTCAAGGAGGTTTTAGAGGCCTATGAATTACTGCTCGCTCACGCTCTGTGAGTAAGGAAGAATAATGTACATGTACTTCGAAGTACATCGATAGATGTCTACTACATGTTATTGACCCTCTTTACAACGGTAATATCAATTTTACGATGTTTCGTACAAAGTTGCATCTTGATGCATTTAATGTGTTATTTATCTCTGTATTCTAAACCTTTCCAAGTTAAACATTTCAATTTCTCATTGCAACTAATGATGACAATTATCTTTATATAACGATCGTACTTACTCAAGTACTAACATTTTTGGCGCCATTCAGTCAGCAACTTGCCTCGCAGCGAGGAAACCGCATCATGTTTTACTCGCAGATTATTCTGGCCAAGAAGGGCCCTTTAGGCAAGATCTGGCTGGCCGCCCACTGGGACAAGAAGCTCAACAAGCAGCAGATCTTTACAGCCGATATCCACACCTCTGTGGAGAATATTATGAACCCTCAAGTGCCGCTTGCTCTGCGTGTCACGGGACACTTGCTACTGGGCGTCGTGCGCATCTACTCGCGCAAAGTCAAGTACCTGTACACAGACTGTAGCGAGGCTCTGGTCAAGATCAAGCTGGCCTTCCGTCCAGGAGCTGTGGACCTCCCTGCGTCCAACCAACAGGCAGCGTCGCATACCATCAATGTATCGAATTTTGGAGAGTTCGAGGCCGAAGTGACGTACTCTATCGAGTATGAAAATATTTAAAATGAGGGGTTTCTTATTTGTTATAATCTCTAACCCTTTATATTGTGATGTAGTGCAATTGCAGTGCCGTCGTTGGATGAATGGATTGCTGCGTCGAGCCAAACGATGGCGAGACGGCAGGATATTACACTAGCAGACCCATTGGATAGGATTCGTGAGGAAAATGCGTTTGCAGAGAGAGGTAGGGGATAGTTTTATTGATTATATTGAGTTGAATATTTACTTTATGTTCTGTAGATGCTATTGCAATGGAGGACTCGTTTGGAGGTGAAGGAGATTGGCATGCGTTCGATTTGGACGACAACTTCGGCAGTTCTGGACTGGATATTAGCACAGTCAGTGACATTGAAGTGGCTCGCGAAGCTGATGCACCGGTGTTGCCGCTGGACGACTCGGGCATTATGGTTGCTGGGGATAAGTCTACGGACAGAAGCTCGCTGATGGCTGAAGGAGAGCAACCGGAGTTTGGATTCAATGACACGTCGTTCGAGATACCACCTGACAACGCCTTGGAGATTGATAATCCTATTGATGATCCGATGGATGGCGGCACTCTAGATATCAGCACGGACATTAATGTCAGCATTAATGGATCGACACGCGCATCTTTGGATGCTGCGTTGGCGAATGTCGAAGTGGAGGAGAGTAGACCGAAGAAGAAGAGGAAGATCGCTCGTGACACAATCACGGAGTTAACTTCAGCATTTTTGAAACAAGGAATGGCAGATACTTCAGACATTACCTGCACGCGAGAAATCACGTACACGAAGAAAACTGGCAACAAAAGTGAGTTCGATATGCAGGCTGGAGTGAACATGTTCTCTCGACCGTGCATGATAAGCATGTCTGAGGAGCTGTTAAACATGTTCAAGGTCACGATGAAGAAGCGGAAATTCCCATTCGGTTCCAGGCAAAAAGAGTCGAACCAAACAGAGAATATTGAGTTGACCCGACGGATGAGCGCAAACTCTCACGTGAGCTCGAACTCGGTATGTTGTTTTGCTTTAAATATGACTCTTCGTGTCGGACAACGAACTCACAATGGATTTATCATGCAGGCTGGCTTGGATATGACGACAGGATCGTGTGACGTCTCTATGTTGCATGATATCGAGGAAGAAAACCATTTCGAGTTTGCTGAAATGGGCCCTACCGAACCGTGAGTACTGTTATGGCGAAACTGTGTTTTCTTGTAGAAAGTGCTGATGATAAACTTGTGTGATCTCATTGTAGTGACCGTGTGGACGATGGCTTTCTGGATTACGGCATCGGTGCTCCTTTTGAACTGGAAGAGAAGGAGTTGGAAGATTTGAATGTGGACATTGAGCTAGGTGCCGTGAACGATATTCGAAGCGATGCAAACGGTGTTACCGAAAATAATACTGAGGTTTCTACTGCGCATCACAAGTGGCACCCACACACAGTGAAAGTGATGAAGGTGTTGCGAAAGTCGCTCAACAACAAAGATGAGGTCACCTATAAGCAACTCACTAAGAAGACTCAAGACCGACGAACAGCAGCTGCACTGTTCTTCGAGCTCCTCCAGCTGAAAACTCTGGATTTTGTGGACGTCGATCAAGCTGCTCCGTACTCTGACATCAAAATCTCCAAGGCAGCTCGGTTTTCGGAGCACATCCCAGCGGTGGATCACGATACCACCTGAGAACTACCACAATTTTGATGCGTACAACTAAATAAGCTTATGAACGGAGGTTATCCACGTGGGTGTTTTGCCGCTATTTTTGCTAGATGTAGGTTCGCATGGTGCTGGTAGGAGCGATGCCCGATATTCTTCGCGTGGACGCCTGTGTGCGAGGTGATTCGGAAGCTAAGTGCGCGAAGCAAGATGCACAGTTCTCCCGAATTTCGGTCGCTCAAGGCCAAGATCCGTGTGCTGTGCAAGCAGCGCCGTATTCGGTTGGAAGAATTCATGAAGACATTTGACATTCATCGAGTCAAGAAGATCAAAACTGAACAGTTCAGGCGTGCGCTTGATGTGAGCGGCCTTCATTTGTCTTCCGCCGAAGTCAATCTACTTCTCACAAAGTACCGAATTGCGGATGATCCGTCCTTCGTTGACTATCGGCGTTTTTGCGATTTGATGGACAAGGTATTCACAGTGAAAGGACTAGAGGCCAAACCTGCTCTCCAATCGGGCATTCACTACGACCTTGAGGTACCCAAGACTTTCGCACTTGAACCGTTAACATCAACTGAAGAGGCCACGCTTACAGTAGTAAAGCAGAAACTTTTGTCAGCAGTGATGAACAAGGGTATTGTACTCAAGGACGTGTTCCACGACTTCGATCGAAGCAATGCTGGCAAGGTGACGAGGCCGCAGTTTGTTCGCGACATCTCAGATATTGTGGTGCTATCCTCCGACGAGATGGATGTCTTGTTGAAGGCATACGGCGATAAACTGGATGTACATTATCGATCACTTCACTTTGACATTTGTCCAGGTGCATCAGGTGCCGGAACCAAGGCGGCCCAGCCTCGCTCACCGGAGAGACGTCATCTATCAGCGCCAGAAGGAGCAGGACACGGAACTGCAGTCCAAGAACTTGAGACGGCACTTTCAGAGCTTGTCCTGCGCGATCGAATCCGCACGAAAAATTTCTTCACGGATTTTGATCAGCTACGTACAGGTAAATGCACGGAGGCTCAGTTCAGACGTTGCGTCAAACTTTGTTTTCCCATCGTCACCGAGAGCGACTTAGTTTTACTGGTTCAGAAGTACGGGTCGTTGAAGACCTTGGATACAACGAAAGTGGATTACATTCGCTTTTGTGACTGCATCGAGGGCAAGGCAAATCATGCGGTGTTTCAAGATAATAACTTCAACGATATCCTTGCCACAATCACTAAAGCTGCGAGTCATTCAACTGCCGACAAGTGTTCACGCGCGATGCGTGGATCCTTGACCGACACAGATGCTGCAGTTCACCAGGGAATGATGCAACGACTTCACACATATTGTTCTACCCGACGAATTCTGCTAAACCAACCTTCCAAGACTTTGATAAGGGTAAGCGTGAACATATCACGGTTGATCAATTCTTTCGAGTGATGGCTATGTTCAAACTTACGCTGAACGGGGAAAATGAAAGACGAGCTTTATTACGACGCTACTCCAGTTCACACGGAGAACGCTTTGTAAACTACGTCACGTTCTGTTATGACCTTGAGCACTGGGGCAACGATAACCAGCGTTCGGGAAGTCGTCCGTCATCGCGGGGTGGTGTCGTCTCTGAGATCATCGCTCCATCGAAGCTCCGCGCCGACACATTTGAAGAGACTGCAGCCGAAACCCATGTGCGCTCTGCCCCAATGCTAATCCGCTACATTAAACAGACAATCAAGCGCGATCGCATTCGTCTTGAAGAATACTACCGAGATTTCGATAAACTTCGCCATGGTAAGATCACTGCAGCGCAGTTTTGCGCAGGATTAAATGGGGCCGGGTTTCTCTTATCTCGCGAAGAGATGTCACTTCTTAGCGGCGAATATGCGTGCAAAGAGGTTGACAGTATGGGGAAGCACTTGATCGCGTGGAAGACTTTCGTGGATGATGTCGAGAGTGTATTCACTGTGAAAGGGCTGGAGCAGAATCCGCACCACGACTTAAAGACTCTGGAGACTCGTGAGGGTCAGTTTGGTGGCGTTGTTATTGACAAAGACCTTACTCCAGCGGAAGAAGACGAAGTGAAGAGAATTATGCTGACGATGAAGCGGGCTATTGACCGTCAGCGTATGGAGATCAAACCAGCATTTGAAGACTTTGATCGCTCGAAGCAAGGATTCATTTCTGCAACCAAATTTGAGCGTGTGTTGTCAATGTTCTCTCTGCTACCAGCTCAAGCTTCAGAAACAGGCTTCTAGTTATCAAATTTCGCGAGCAAGCAGCAATTGGTACGAGTGCTACATTGAGTTCCATTTGCGATGTCAACTATCGAGCTTTCCTTCAAGCACTTCAGATCATCGGAGGCTACAAGAACAATGCTACCAGTGAAGACTTCCGAAATCTGGTTTTACCCGGCAGCGTTGCCTTTCGGCAGGAAGTGTATCAAAGCGGTATCATGAACCACGATGCAAACAGACGGAGAGCACGAGACAATCACGCTGGTGCTGCGAATCTATCACAGCTGCTCGCTGATCTGCGTCATCAGCTAAGCACCAAGCGTATTCGCTTGAAAGAGTTCATCGTGGAAGGTGACAAATTGCGTTCCGGAGAGATCACTGTAGCAAAGTTTCACACGGCTCTCAATCGCAGCGGGTGCGTGTTGGACGCTGCCGACATTCAAACTTTGAGCTTGCACTACCGCTCAGCTCGAAACCCAGACAAGATCAACTGGAGAACCTTCCTGGAGGCACTAGACTTCTCTCATGGCGTGTCAGTCCCCACATCTGTTGGTTCCGGTGAAGAAGAACCTCAAGATGACTTGGACGAACAAACGAAGCGCATTCTGGAGAAACTTCGCAATGAAGTGAATCATCGACGTCTGCACATGAAGCCGTACTTCCAGGACTATGACCACAACAATGTCAACCATGTGACGAAATTCCAGTTCGCTGCCGTGCTTGATATGATGAATGTGTCGTTGAAGCCCGCAGAGGTGCAATCACTCACGCATCAATTTGCTCACCGGGACGGCCGCAAGGTCACCAACGACGTAAACTATCTATCCTTCATCCAAGCGGTCGATTCGGATTACTCTTGAGCTTAGTCGTAGCAAAGCACCAACACTTGCATTCGCTTTCAATAATCAAACACACACTTTGGTTAAGCAAAACACAGCATTATTAACAAGCGCGCCTGTCGGAAGGGCGTATTTCTAAATCTTCTCGGCCTCGTAAGCAAAAGTGGTGCCTCTATCTCCTCCGCTCTCCTTTGGTTGACTCTGCCGAGCACACGCCGTTGCGACAATCAAGTGCACGCATGTGGGATGCTTCTCGACTCGTTAGTCATTTATCTCCTGCTGTGGATGAGCGACATGAACTCGCTCCTGGTGCGTGGGTCGCTCTTGAAGACTCCCAAGACGGAGCTCGTGACCGTGCTGGCTCCGCTCTTTTCGACGCCTCTCATGACCATACACATGTGTGTCGCTTCAATCACCACAGCCACGCCCTTGGGCTCAATGACGCCCATGATGGCATTAGCGATCTGCTTGGTCAGACGTTCCTGCACTTGCAGACGTCGTGAGAACACTTCACTCACCCGAGCAAGTTTACTCAGTCCCAGGACTTTGCCATTGGGGATGTAGCCAATGTGCACTTTACCCGTGAATGGCACCATATGGTGCTCGCACATGGAGTAGAGGTCAATGTCCCGTACAATGACCATCTCATCGTGGTCTTCTTCAAACACTGCTTCATTCAGGACGTCTGCGAGGCTCTGGCCATAGCCCTTGGTGTTGTAAAGCATGGCTTTGGCCATGCGCATGGGCGTCTTGACCAATCCCTCGCGCTGCGGGTCCTCTCCAATGCACTCGAGCAGCGTCGTGACAGCTGCTGCCATCTTCTCCAGCTTCTCCTTGTCCTCTACGTAGTCGTTGGGCGAGCGGGACGGTAGCGTCATGGAGAGCTGCTTGAGCTTCTCCTCCTTGGTCGGCTCCGTGTTCTGCATGGCTTGAGACTTCACGGCGTTGGCTTGGACGAGGAACGTGTCGCTGCTGGGGTGCAGATCGTGGTCAGAAGTACTGAGTGTCGTCGTGATGGGAGCCATGGAGACAGAGGCAATGGCCAGGATTGACGCACTTGTGTTAATGACTAGCGGGCAGACGAGCTTCGATTGGCATGGCGCTGTGCGAGGTTTCATTGGTTGATATGATGATCGGTAAAGAGGATGTGACTGGAGGATAAGGATTTTAGCCAATGACAAGTGTTTAACAGTTACCGCTGTTGAAGACGAGTGATTGGATAAAAAGGACTGGAGCTTGATGCGACGCCAAGCAGACGGCGTCGCGAGGAAGCGCGTGGGCGAACATCATGATGGAAGCTTCGGTGTGTACATGTCGCACAAGATTCAGAAGCTCAGGGGACAGAACGAGCGCTTTGCGTCGCCTAATGCGTTGTCTAGTGCTGGTCTCTTCCAAGGGGTTCATGTATACGTGGATGGGTATACAGTCCCTAGCAAGGAAGAAATCCGTCAGCTTATGTTGCTCCATGGTGGCGGTTTCGAACACTACGAAACGAACCGAGTGACGCACATTATCGCAACTCATCTCCCTACATCCAAGCTGCTGCAACTTAAGTACGTGAAAGTTGAAGTTGAAGTGACAATCACTCTTCATTGAGCATTTGTTGCAGGAAGGCAAGGAAGCCACTACCAGTTGTGCATCCAGACTGGATCGTCCAGAGTATCGAGCAGAAGAAGGTGCTAGCAGTGCAGCCGTTCTTGTATATGGGTTTTGCTGACCCTACACAAGGCAGCATCAGTTTGTCAGGGTCTGGGAAGGCCAGTCCTGCTGTTGCAGTTGAAGTCAAACCAAGAGCTCTGAGTAGTGCTGCAGATCCAGCGTCTAAACATACTGAAGTTGAGTCTAAAGAGGAGATAGACGATGATGAACTGGATATCCTGGCTGAGGACGACTTAATTGAGCCAGAGGACCCATCAGTGTCTCCACCTCCAGTGACAGGTAGAAATAGGGCTCATACGACTGCTAAAGTACGGACCAATTCGACGAAAGATGGTCCAGATTTTGTGCGACACTTTTTCGCTAAGTCTCGGTTGCATCACATTGGTACGTGGCGAACTACGTTCCAGCAGAAAGCTGCTGAGTTTCAAGCAAAGTACAAAGGTGGACCAGTAACGCGAGCATTGGCTTCGTCTAGTGATCGAGTGATTCTTCATGTAGATATGGATTGCTTCTTCGTTGCAGTAGCTATACGAGATCGACCTGAGTTGGAGAAGGTGCCAGTTGCTGTTGCTCATTCGGGGAATGCTGGGTCATCCGAAATTTCGTCGTGTAATTATTTGGCACGCGCAAAAGGTGTTGGAGCAGGAATGTTCATGCAGACTGCAAAGGAGTTGTGCCCCGAGCTGGTTGTACTGCCTTACCAGTTCGACGCTATTCAGCGAGTTTCATTTCAGATCTACGATATTTTCTTCTCGCACACTCCGTACGTGCAAGCAGTCAGCTGTGATGAAGCATTCTTAGAGTTTGGGAAAGGAACGAATGGAATGGAGAAGGCAAAGGCTATTCGGCAAGAAATTTCCGAACAAACAGGATGTCCAGCCAGTG
This sequence comes from Phytophthora palmivora, assembly GCA_008079305.1. Lineage (NCBI taxonomy): Eukaryota > Oomycota > Peronosporomycetes > Peronosporales > Peronosporaceae > Phytophthora > Phytophthora palmivora. Next base: position 67,484 of record VOQZ01000700.1, on the reverse strand, counting down.
TGGGTGTGTCCTTTAATGCACTTCTGGCAAAGCTGTCCTCGAAGAAAGCTAAACCGGATGGAATCTACCAAATTGCCAATTCGGCTCAAGCGGAAGAATTCATGTTATCACTCAAGGTTCGCGACTTACCTGGAGCTGGTTACAAGACAGGAGCGAAGCTTGAAGCTATGGGGGTCGTAGATGTTCGTCAATTAGTGCTGAAATCGAAAGGAGAACTTGTGCAATTACTCGGGAAAGCATCTGGAGAAATACTATATGACTACGCGCGAGGAATTGACACTCGTCCATTGTCCATGGAGTCAAACATGATGCGAAAGAGTGTGTCAGCAGTCGTAAATTTTGGTATTCGTTTTGAGAAATGGGAGGATGCGACTGTGTTTTTAATGGCACTGGGTGAGGAACTTAGTCACCGCCTACGGAACTTGAAGGTGCGGACAAAATGCTTAACGCTCCTGATTAAGAAGCGGGCTGACGGCGCGCCACTCGAACCGTCAAAGTTCATGGGCCATGGTGTTTGCGATAACTTTTCAAAAAGCCATGTGCTGGCTCAACCAACAGACGACGAAGTTGTGATCGGCAAGGCTTGTATTGAGCTCCTGCAGCAGTTGAACTTTCCTAGCGAAGAGCTTCGAGGAGTTGGTGTGCAGGCTACCAAATTGGTTTCGAATGATCTAAGGAGTAACCAGCGAAGTGGGCGGATTTTCAAGGCATGGCTAAAAGATTCTGCACAGCAATCAGGAAGTGGCTCTTTGATGAACCAAGCGCATGAGCCGATCGAGGGTGTAGTTGAGGAAGATGAAATGAAAACCGAGGGTGAACTACGACCGAATACGAATGAGGGTGGCTTCATAGCTACAACATTCTCACAGATTAATATGGGAGTGCTGGAAGAACTACCTGGGCAACTTCAACAAGAAATCCTAGCTTCGTATGGCCGAGGTGAGCCTGTCGTCCAGACAAACCAGCAGCCCGCACTAAAACGAAAGACCAATGGAAAAGCACCATTGCGGCGAAGGAACCCGGCACGGAACATATTTGATTCCAAATTTAATAGCCGACTTGCTCGTACTGCACATGCCTCAAAAGGGGGGCGTTCTGGAAAGGAGGACGCGCTGAATGATATTCGGATGTCTCAAGTTGATCCGGAAGTCTACCATTCCCTACCGTTTGAGATTCGTAGAGAAGTCGATCGATACGCGAAGAAACATAGACCCGCTTCGACGTTTGCTCCCATCCCGATACCGAGAACTGCATCGGAAAACTTTGCTGGCCAAGTAGTTGAGGATGAGCATGTACCCGCCGTTCTACCATCGATTGAAGACCTGTTCACAATGCTAGTTGATAATCTTCAAGCCTCTGCTTTTGCTGCCGAAAGTGATGACAGTCACCTCACTGACAGAACTACGGCTGCATTCGATGCTATCTACTCGCGCATTTTGGTCGAGGTGGAAAATCGCACGCTTGACCAGGCGTTGCGGATGCTCCGCTTCGTTCGCAGGAGATGCTCTAGCGCAACCATACCCGTGGAGATCATCAACCTGCTGAAACATGGCTTCAATCATGTTCTCGATCTTGTGAATCAGGATGTTCGACGGTACTTCAACGGAGTGTTTTCATTAAAATTAGTAGCCCCTCTGTAATTTGTTGTATCGAAAAAGTTATCCAACTAACCTACGACAATTCTAAACAGCAGTTGCTGACAAAAACAGTACAAGTACAGTACTTCTCTGGAATTCACCGTTCATATATATCCATCGATCATCATATAATGGGGCAAGTAGTCTCGATTGCTGAAGACCCTACGCACAAGCAATTTTATCGACTAGGAACACAAGACGAAGTATTCATGCCAGACTAAGCCAGATTGGATATGCGATTCAACCCGACATGTATTCAAACTTAATGCATTGAAAATTGTTAAGTTTAGACGTAATTGCTATTGTATCAGTAGTACAGATATCTACAGTAACTCCTTCCCTACTGAGTACACTCAGGTTTTCGGTGCGAACAATTTGTATGCTACTGTAGTAGGGAGCCCTTCCACTTAAGCAACTGTGACGGGGTCACACGAGCACCTTGCTTGAGCAAGCGTGCTATTAAGAGTTTACAAACTCTAAGTGAACGGCAGTTCACTAGCCCTGGTCTGAGGAAACGTAATAGCCAGTTTAGAGTAAGTTTTAGACTTGTGAAGAGGTGAGGGGAAAGCTTACTTGTTGAGAAAATGGCCAAAGACGAAGTGGTAGATTTAGCAGTTAGAGTTCCTGGCGTGTGCACCCCCAACTGGCAGTGTCATATCCCGCAGGTTTACGCGTACACGCCGCACGGCAAGGTCCTGAGCCCAACATTAAGTTCAAGTTCAATTTCAAGTTTGTTTAGTTGATACGAGTACCAACTGCGCCTCCCTGAGGTGCCTACATGCCGAGTAGCTAGTCACCTAACTGCTCATTCAATCTACTCAGTTTCCAATCTATTCTGGCCTACTCAAGTGCCTCATCGCCTAGCGCGAGAGGTACGGCAGGCAGAACTGTTGGTTCTGCCATGCCTGTACTAGTAAATACTATGACTATAGTGGAATCTATATGCATCTACTTAAAGAGGGTGGTACATAATATAGTGTATGGCAAAGTGCATACCTCAACATCCTCCCTGTATATTTGCACACCCTTACACTTCGGTGAATTATCACAACACAGAGATGTTTCAAGATTAGACAGGTGACTGGTCACAAAATTTTTTGAGTGAGAAAACGGAGGTTCGCTGATCGAACTCTGCCCCGACGGCTTGCTGTTTAGGAAAAGGGAGACACCTTCGTACGCCATGCTTCGAAACTGTAAGGCCGTCAAGGGCAGTGGAGGAGGCAAGCCGTCCCTCTCCGGGAAAAAGAAGCCTCCTTCCACTGCAGCCAAGGAGAGGGCCAAGAGGGCCAGGAGGAAAGCGCAGGCAGCTCTGGCGGCAGGAGCGGCAGAGATCGACGCAGTATCTGCGCTCCTTAGCGTCGCCGTGGAAGACGCAAGAGGCGTAGCCGGTGGACCCAAGCGTCGCGAAGATGCGGGCGCGCCATGGGCTGATCGAGACAGCACAATGCCAGTTTTGAGTAATGTCACTAACATGAAGGAATATAGTGACAACTTTGTGCCACCAATGTTACAAGTGCTGTCACAGAACATTGTGTAACCCAAGATCCCGCCACCAACTGAACCCCTAGTGTAACAATGCAGTCTGTAACCACCAGCCATGAGACTCCTGCAACCGACCAAGCGACTGGAGCTACATACCAAGTTGTCTGAGCTAAACTACTGGTACATATATGACCAGAACTATGGTCGGCAGCAGCTCACGGTCAAGTCCGACTACGTATCGACCAAGCAAACGTGGAATGTTGCTCGGATTATCCAGCGAAAACCCTGTCGATCTGGCTTAATGCACCGAGCTCTGTGGTGTCACAAGAAGAGCGTGGGCGGGCGATACTATCAGCGGACATGGGAGCCTAGACGAGTGCTATTGGAAGATGGGTTCATGAAGGAGCTAGATCTCGTGGACCGGTGGAAAAACGCGGAGACTGGCAGGTTTGACGACTCCTGCAGGGACGACGAATTCGGGAAGTTTACGATTGGTGCTGACGTGTCAGGTTTGTGCCTGTTCAATGCGTTTAATCGTGCTGCGGAGGTAGCAGGGCGTCCGGACATCGTGTCACAGAAAGACAATGATTAATTTGTTGCTGACGAGTTGGTTGAGCGTGGACTGGAGCTTACGAAAGGGACTTCTTGGAAGGTGTTTTGTGTGTTCCTGAAGCGTCTGCGAGATGCTGGTTGAGATTTTCTCGACAAGATCATGGTCAAGGTGAATTTTAGTATTGCGGTCGATGTGGAGCTCACGTATTGGAAAAGATCGTCTTGGAGAATGGCTTATATCTCGTGGCTGTCAATAACCTCGAATTTGTCGGTCACGCGTTTGTGCTCTCCGTTCAAGGCCACAATCGACTAATATTAGATTTGGAAAGAGGTGAGCCAGTGCCATCAGCGGAAGACGGGATTAACTTCATTTCGTTTGCTCGTCCGTTTATCATCTTCGAGAAGGAGTAGGTGAAGGAATTGGTAGGGATTTCCGCGGGTTTGCCTTATCAATAAAGAACTTTTTCCAGCAATTAATCGTCTTTGCGCATGGTTTCAATAACTTCATGTGCCTTTGTGATTCGGTTCGAGACCAAGAAAACCTCAACGAGGGGAAAACTTTCGCGAACAACGATAAAACCTAGTGAAAAAAAACAAGGGACGCAGACAAAAGTTAGGCACGCTTCATGCATAAGTGTTATACTCGTACACTATACGGAATGGCTTATTGAGTGTCAAGGGATTTCATCCTGAGCTTAGCTCTTAGTTATCTGAACTGATGCTTGTCTAGCGCTTTAGTAAAGATATCAGCAACCATATATTTGGTATTGCAATAGACAACGGAGAACTCATGCCGCTCAACTTTTTCTTGCACAAAACAATAACGGACATGAATGTGCTTCGACCTCCCGTGCAGCTCGGCGTTATAGCAGATTTTAATGCAGCTTTGGTTGTCGTCAAGAGTCAGGTTAGGCTGCGTTGTAGCAAAGCCTATCTCTTTTAATTGTAGCTTGAGGAAAATCATCTCTTGCATGCAATGACACAGGGCGATATATTATGCTTCTGCCCTTGACAAGACAACCGTGCGGTGTTTGCGTGAGAGCCATGAGATAGGACTGTTAGAAAGCATAGTCACGTATCCTCCAACCGAACGTCTCGTGTCGGGGCAGTTGGCATAGTCAGAGTCATTATAGGCTGTCAGGCGGTCATCTAGGTTTTCTGGTGTGACTTCTTGTGAACCACCCAGGCAAATGCCATAGTCCTTCGTACCCGCAAGGTACTTCAGTCCTCTGACAATTGCATTCCAGTGTTCCATTCCTGGATTAGCTAGAAATTGACTAACTTCACGCATGTAGAACGCCATGTCGGGCCTAGTACCTACCATGAGGTACATGATACTTCCAACGGCTTCCCGATACGGATATGATTTCATCGCATCTTTCTCCGCTTCAGTGGCAGGTTGGCTGCTTACGGAGAGTTTGACGTTCCGATCTGCTGGTGTTGCAATTGGGTAAGGGATATAGTCGCTGAAACGGTCAATGACCTTCGTAGCGTACTTGTGTTGGTGGAGAAATATCGTTCGGTTCTTACGATCACGTTGAATGGACCAGCCGAGTAAATACTTCACCTCCCCTAAATCTGTCATGGAGAACCGCTTTTCAGGGCTGATTTTAGCTCACTGACGAGAGCTCGTGTTGGCGCAATGATCAAGAAGTCATCAACGTACACTGCAATGCAGCAAGTGACTCCGTCAATCGTGCGGATGAATACTCAGCTGTCCTTAATGAGCTTGGAAAAAACTAGCTTCGCCAGGAAATCGGACAACGTTTGGTACCAGACACGGGGAGCTTGCTTCAACCCGTATAGACTCTTTATGAGTTTATAGACCAGGTCCTCCTGTCCCGGGGTGGTTAAACCTTCCGGTTGAGCCATGTAGATCTCTTCCTCTAGGAACCCATTAAGAAAGGCTGTCTTGACATCCATCTGATGGATATCAAGATCAAGGAGGGCCGCAATAGTCAGAAGGAGTCTGAGTACTTCCATCCTGATAACAGGGGAAAAGATTTCGTTGTAGTCAATACCATATTCCTGTATGAAACCTTTGACTACCAGGCGCGCCTTGAAGCAGTCGATTTCGCCTGTACCGGTATACTTTACAACGAAGACCCATCGCCTTCTAAGAATCTTCCGTCCTTTTGGACGGGGAACCAACACCCAGGTCTTGTTATCCACTAGGGACTAGTATTCCGATTTTGCTGCTTTACGCCACTGTAAAGCATGAGAGGATGCCAAGGCCTCTCGGTACGTAGTGGGCTCCGACACATACCGAATTGCTCGTAATGTGTACGGTAGTTGGTGGGCTGCTCCTGTTCCTGAATGTCTTCCTCCGAGTTGAGGGTTACCTCCGTTGCATCGTCATTGAGACGGGGTCGCTTAGGAGTAGAGGGTGATAGAGATTCAGATGTCATCTCCGTCTGGAACGAGTAATGAATTTGTGTCCTGTCAAGCGCCTCCCTAAGGGGTGGTAACCGGCGCGTAGTTGTAGGTGATGTCGTTGCAGGTACAGGGTCGCTTGGTTCCATTTGGACGTGCTGATATGACTCGATCGTGGGCTGTTCTGGTGTATCCATCAGGTTAGCCAGGGAAGGATATTCGTCTTCTTTAAATACGACATCTCGACTGTAGATAAATGGCATGAGAATTTAGGTTCATCAAGCGATAGACTTTTTGTGATCGGGTATGCCTAAGTACATGCACAGCCGTGCTCGAGCATCAAGTTTGTCGCGGTATTGCTCTGTAATATGAACGTATGCGCTGCATCCGAATACCTTCATGTATTGCAGGGATGGAATGCGGTTGTACCAGAGCTCATACGGGGTACACCCGTCAGTCTTTGAGCTAGGAGTCATGTTGACCAGTGTCGTAACATGGCAGACACACTCTGCCATCAGTTGCTTGGTATGCTTACCGTCAAGCAGTAGGGCTCGTACACGTTCCATTACAGTTCTCATGCAACGTTCCGCAACTCCGTTCTGTAGCGGTGTGCATGCGTTTGTAAATCATGCGTGCGTACCATATTTCCTGAAGATTACACGTCCAAGTTTCTCGTATTCTTTGGCATTATCTGCCTGGAGAACCTGGATATTTCCTCAATATAACACGGACGCCATTCAAGCATACTGATGTCAATTCGAAAGATATTCAGTGATTTCTTCCTGAAGTCTTCATAGCATTCATATAGCTGACATCGGTTTTTCATCGGGTAAGTGAACATGAATCGGGAGTAGTCATCAATAAAGATCACATAGTATCGACAACCAGTAGGGCTAGGCACAGGCAAAGGACCACAAATGTCTGTATGAACCTTTTCTAATTGTGCTGTGGCACGTTCAACTTCTTTATTGGAATAGAATGGTGAGCGGTGTGACTTCGCTAACGTGCATGCCGTACAGAAGAACGGCTCCTTCGGGTTTACAAACGCAGTGTCATCGAGTCCACGGATGGCTTGGCTCTTAGATAGAACATGCAAGATGCGAACGTTAGGGTACCCAAGACGTTTGTGTAAAAGCAGAAAAGAACGTTGCTTACCTGACGTGGCAATGTGTGCCAATGTGTGCCAATGCGTGTACTGCAGGTTTGGCCTGGGACTGATACAGAACTGTGTCGCATGCCAATGGTGCCTTAACGTTAAAGCGCTGATCGGGCTGCATTGCACACTGCTTGCGATCGAAATAGAAGCGAAAATCGTGCTTCACTCCAGCAGGAACCGATAAGAGGCTGAACTTCAACTTCGGAGCGTAGAGCACTCCAGGAAGGGTTAGTGTCTTCGAGTTGCCTTTGGAGTCAATAACGTCCAGCTCAATGCGTCTGACACCTTCAATTGGGTCCTGGTTCTTTCCGCCGACAGTGATGGATTCACCACTCGCAGAGATATCAGAGAACCACTGAGCTTCGTGCATCACATGGCACGTACATCCGGAGTCAATGGTCCACGTGGTTTCCATTTCGACATTCGCCTGAACCGTTAGGCTTAACGGTGGGTTGATGGAAGTAGCACCGCGATCAGGCCGGTCTCATGGCGCTCTTGACGGTATACCTTGCGACGATTGTCGTTCGAGTCGGAGTCATCACCATCAGAGACTCAACCTCGTTTCTTGCGTTGGTCGTATCCGCGAGACTTGTCGCGATTGTCGTTTCTTCCACTGCGACCACCATCGTTGTTACTCTTGTCCTTCTTGACATTGTTGTTTCCGCCGTTATGCCCACGGTATCGGTTCTTCGCGTTGCGATATGGGCGGTCGCGCTTGGAGTTGCCTTTGAACGCGAAATTCGAGGCAGCACACCCCAGCTTTCACACGACCATCTCGAAGGTCCTTTTGGAGGTCTCGGCAGTAGCGGATGTTGAGACGAGAGCGGTTGCAGTACGAGCAGACATTGTTGTTGTACTCGGTTCGAGGTGCTGGAGGTCCATTAGCCATGAGGTCACGTTCATTCTTGGTAGCAGTCGACTCGCGGGTGCCTTTCGACAGCGTGTAGCGCTCCTGCGCTTGAATATCACGGCCCTTGCCTTCAATGCTCTGCTTCAGGTCTTCGTACGGGATATACTTCCGTCCACCCTTCCAGATGCGAAGATCGTCTTTCCACGACTTGGGCATTGAGTGGAAAAAGTAGATAGACTTCTGTCCCGCCGTCATCACCGATTCGATGGCCTCGGACGCGGCTTTCATCGCGTTCTCGAGCTTGAGGAAGAGGTCAGAGCCCGCCTTGTTTTTGATCTCCATCAAGTAGTGCTGGATGAAGTAGGGGTCGCCATGGAAGGCTGCTCCCTCGTACTTCTCGCAGATGAACGTGAAGATCTCGTAGGACGTGTTCAGAATCTTGACCAGCCGAACGTGAGTGTTGTCCATGGTCTTCATCAAAAATACCTTGGTCTTGACTTCCTGGAGTCGACGCTCGCGCTGGTTCAAGGGCTGAGACTTTACCTTGGGCATGCGCTTGCGCTCTTGGCTCACTTGGAGGTGGTTAAACGGCCGAATCTCGGGCAGGTCTTTCCGCTTGATAGACGTGTCGGATTTGTCTCCAGAGTCCTCATCGGAATCGGATGGGGCATCGTCACTTTCTTCATAGTCGACAGCGTCGGAGTCGACAGCGTCGGAGTCGATGTCGGCAGGCTTGGCTGATTTGGAGTCGACGTCGACATCAGACATGTCGCTTCTGCTGTCCTCGCTCTCATCCTCGGAAACACCGTCGTAGTCGGTCTTCTTCACGTAGTCGAGAAGGTGTTGCCATTGAGGACTGCGCACACGCGAGTCTTCCATACGTCGAAGTTCTCGGCGCCGATAAGTCGGAGGAAGGCGTCGTTGGAGGCTTGGCTTGGGCTTATAACCTGTGAAGAGGTGAGGGTGAAGCTTATTTGTTGAGAAAGTGTCCAAAGACGAAGTTGTAGCTAGCAGTTAGAGTTCCTGGTGTGTACACCCTACTGGCAGAACTCCATGTCGGTACTAGTAAATACTATAACTACAGTGGAATCCATAGTTATCTACTTATAGAGGGTGGTACATACTATAGTATGACAAAGTACATACCGCAACAAGACTGATATATTTATGGTTAATTAGGTCGTTTGGCCTGTGATACAAAAAACTAATTAATTACAGTTTGGTCCTATATATGCATATAAAAGTAGGTCAAATACCGTTGGCCCTCAGCCACCCGACCTACGTGGCAGTGGTGTGGTCCACCACGGACAACTGAGTATCCACAAAATTAATACTCACAGAAGTATATCTACTTCTAGAGGAGGTACCCTATCTGGGGTACCCCTCATGTAACCCGTTACAGCAACAGCCACGAACTAAACCAGCAGGTAGAGGTGATTGACTTGACAACGAGGACGGAGTAGTAAGATCGGTGACAGAGTAGAAACGTGGGTGCGGTACGGTGACGAAGGCGAACCAGTAGGCTACCGTCACGGGTTCGGAGGTAGCGGTTGAAGGTAGGCGACTGTGGAAGACCATCAGGAGGGGCGACTCAGACTGAGAGCGAGCGGATAAGTATATGAAGGGGCGAGACGACAGAAGAAGGCAAGTCGTGGGGCCAGGAGACCACGAGAGCGAAGACGTGCAAGGACTGGATAGATAAGGAAGGGCCCTCTCGAAGGAGTAGTTAGGCGACGGTGGGCTTGAGTAGGAGGATTGCGAGCAAGTGGTTGGCCGCTTGACCCTCACTCTAGAATTATCTCCGGACGGAGAGCAGTTAAGAAGTAACACAGGAGAGTGGTGCCGAAAGCACGGGCTCCCTAAAGCCAAAGGTAGGCGGGGTAGTTGCAGATCAGACGAGGGCGGTTAAAGCTGGCGGAGTGGCGAGGACTTTGGAGAGAGACCATAGGGGCTGCGGTGGGAGCGGGTCCACCTTGGCCGTAGAGGCACAGAACTCGGATGCGGTTCGCCGTGCGGAGCTCACGCCCAACTGCGTATGCATGGCAATACGGAATACCTTGCAGGACACAGCCCACAGACCCTACGCGGTGGCGACGGTCGTCGATAATGTGTCCACCTTGCCGTCTCTATTCAATGGCTGAAGACCGGAAACCAGTAGCTGTCTGGAATGCTTCCCAGACTGCCTCAGATGGCAACTAACTACCCAGGGGGCCTTTTGCTACATAGGTGCTGGTGGCAACGCTGGTCCTCGTTGACCGTCAGCTCTATTGCGGGTAAGGAGAATGTCCGGGTGTGTGGCGGCGGCTACTTGTAACGGGCCTGATGTATGTCCGTCACTGACTTACACCTAGCTGTTGAGGAAGCGTCTTATTCTCAGTAAGACTGAGAACTAAGTATTAAGTCCGAGGTAAATTCAACTCTGATTTATTATTAGCCCGGGGTGCGAGCCCTTAGGACCAATGTGAACCACTCAAATAAAGGTCGACAGCTGATTGGCTGAAAGTGGGGTCTGGCTCCCCCACTTTCATCCAATCAGAGGATGACGAATCAGCACACGCTAGTCGTGTGCCGATCATGCCTACTTATGTAATATCAGAAAGATGACTAGCTACTTATGTAAATGGAGGGCCCATTACATCACCCTCCTCTCAAGACAGCACTCACGGGACGTGAGTGCAAGCGGGGAAATTCTTGGAAATTGAGACGTCAGTTGGCGCGGCGCTAACTGGGGGATCGCGCTGCGTGCGGACCACAACTCCTGCGAACCGCAGAAGCACAACCAGACTGGCACGGCGAGAGGCAGACGCGGAAAGCTCGAGATGATGACTGCAGAGACGACGACGGCAACAGGAACGGCGGTTGACACGCGGACGAGCACCGCGAGGACAACTTGGACAACACTGACTTCGACGGTGCTGCGGGCTCCATCATCGCTCCGCGTGATGGATCGAGAGCTGAAGCCGTGGGACTTGTACGACTTGTCGGGCGCGGAGTCGCCAGAGCCGTTGGCGACGATGCGAGATTACTTCCGTCGATTTCGAGCGCTACGTGGAAAGGGTATTGATGGCGTCGCGCATGATTCGCTCCAGCGATCGTGGTGTGCCATGATCGTCCGGTGGAATCGGATGCTTCGGGAAAGCGACAACTTCGTGGCGTGGCTCGCGAATCGCGAGGAAGTGGTTGGTGAACATTCGCTGCGGGATCTTCGTACGCGCGTGTGTACCAACGCGTGGAATGATGACCGCATCTGTTACGTGCAAGTCCGCGAGGGTTGTGCTGTCTGTGGCAGCTCAGAGCATTACTCTGAGATGGACTGGTCGCGAGAGGTCGCCGAGCGGCCGCTTGGTGAATCGGAGCAGTCGTGGATCGCTAAGTATCGGCGCGCGCTCAATGAGGTCTCAGTGGCTTCTATTCGCGGCGGAAGCCGCCGCGCTCGTTCACGGCGAGGTGTATACTCGTCGGCGCGTAGTCGTTCGCGCTCTCGGTCGCCGCGTGGTCGGCGACAGCGGCGTTCACGATCTCGTTCTCGTACTCGAGGACCGCGTCTGGGACGTCCCGGAGGAGGGACGAACGTGGCTCCCACGTATCCTGGTCAGGCGGGTAACCAAGCCAGCGAACTCGATAGCGCCGCGCGGGGGGAATCCCGCGGGTGGACGTTCTACTCACACGAGTCCGGGTACGAGGCGTCTCATGAGGAGGGTCCTCGTGCGCCACGAGGTGATCCACGATCCAGCGCTTTTGGCCAGCCGAGTCAACAATTGGCGGAGGGGGTTCGCGGCGATAGGGCTTACGCCTGGGTGTTCCAGGGGGATGTGGAGACTGCAGCGAATCGTGCTCTGGACGCTCAGGAGGAAGCTGAGGAGGCGACTGCGCAGATCGCGGAGACCCGGAAGGACCTTGAAGCGGCGCGCCAGTCAAATCGGGAGTTACTGGCGCGGACTCGGGAGCTGGAGATTCGCGTCTTTGGAGCACCGCGGACGGGGACGCAGCCTCGGCAGTCGGCGGCGCGGACGGCACACCGGGAGGGGCGTTCGCTCTATGCTCCGGCGCCGCCGTAGGGTCCAGCGTAGATGGAATAGCAGCGGGGTGGTATTTCTTGAGCCGCCCGACGTAGAACGTCGGGTGTAGTCGTAATGACGTAGGAATGTCCAACGTGTAGGCTTCACCGTTAACCTTCACGACTCTGAAGGGTCCAATAAAACGAGGAGCGAGTTTGCTCGCGCCGAGATTGGTCACCGCAGAAGGACGAATACCATCGGTCGACAGGAGAACTTGCTCTCCTATCCGGAAGGTAGCCATATTCTTGCGTCCACGTTTGTCTGCGTTCTCTTTTTGTTTATCCACTGCATCTTGAAGTGCATCGCGCACAAAACGGGCGATTGACGCGCGTCGCTGGACGAACGCCGAAACGGCGGCGTTATCGACTTGGCGCGTCGGGGACTTCGGCGCGTAGTTGGCCGCAACTTGAGTACCGGTATTACCGGGGTCAATCAGGGTTCGTGCCGTCCATGCTGCGAGAGGAGACGCCGCGGGACCCGGCGTCGCGAGAGCCTGTTTGGCTTTGGACCGGGTGACCGCGTATAGTGTCTCGGGGTCGTGAGCCCCACTCGTCTCAACATAGTCATCATTCACACCGTCATCATCCCCACCCAGAGTGGAGGCACCAGACACCGTGGGATGGCCCACGGCAAGAAGAGCTGGGACGCGCGGGTGCCGCGCGTTATTCGCGAAGAACGGTGTCAATCCCGTCGAGGCGTGTTCAGCGTTATTGAGTGCAAACTCGGCAAGGGGTAAGAACTTGCTCCAACTCACGAAAGAAGTTGCGTAACTCCGAAGAACATCTTCGAGGACCCTGTTGACCCGCTCTGTCTGGCCATCCGTCTCCGGATGGGCCGCCGTCGACATCGACAGCTTCGTCCCTAGAAGCTGGAAGAGGGCGGTCCAGAACGCGGACGTGAACCGCGGGTCACGATCGGAGACGATCGACTCCGGTAAGCCGTGGTGGCGAAATACGCAATCGACGAAATGCGCCGCGGTCTCAGCCGCGGTGACCGTATCCTTCACGGGTGTGAGATGAACCATCTTCGTGAAACGATCCACGAAAACCAAGACGCCATTCCGACCGTCGGCATCGGGAGGGAGCCCGAAGACAAAGTCCATGGAAACTGAGCGCCAGGCCTCAGTTGCGATCGGCAGTGGGTGTAGTGGCGCTTGTGACGACTTGGATGGCTTTACCCGTTGACAGGTCTCGCAAGTGCGAACCCACTTACGCACCCATTTGTACATGCGAGGCCAGTACAAAATCGCGGGATATTGCTGCGAAGGTCTTCTCGCGGCCCAAGTGTGCACCTGTGGGGCTATCATGGAACTCGTGAATGATGCGAGCTCGTAGATCATCGTCGTTGGGCACGACTACTCGCGGAGCATCGAAACGATCGATGTTGTAGTACAGCAGTTCACCGTCAAGATGGTAGCGGTCGATCTGGTTGCGCGTATTGCGCGAGAGAGCCCCAAGTGTCTCGTCATTGGGAGAGCGGAGGTACGCCAAGATGTTGGCGTAGACCGCATCGTCTGTGTACGCCGCGACGATTTCATCGCGTAAATCCATCTCGGGGGACACAGACGTCAGGTTGATACCTGACACTGCACACACAGCACAGTGATCATCACCGTCGTCCTCGTCATCAATTACTTGACGACCCAACACGACACGATGATCGTAATCGGGTCGGCGAGATAGTGCATCGGCGAGGATATTGTTCTTGCCCGGCTTGTAGTGCACGACGAAGTTATATTCGGCGAAGAACGACAGCCAGCGCGCCATGCGCTGGGACAGATGTGGCGATTTCATCGCTGTCCGCAGCGATGCGTGATCTGTGTACACGGCAAATGCCTGCTCGCCCAGCAGATACACTCTGAATTTTATCAGAGCATACCGCATCGCTAGGAGTTCCTTGTCATGTACAGGGTAGTTGCGCTCAGCTGGCTTCATCTGTCGTGACTGGTAGCTCACGACTCGTTCATGACCTTCATTGTCAAACTGCATGAGGGCGCACCCGATAGCGAAATCGCTAGCGTCGCACACCACGTGGAAAGGCTTCGAATCGTCCGGGAGCATCAGTATTGGCGCAGACGCCAAGCTCTTCTTCACCGAGTCGAATGCGGCTTGGTGCTCGGGACGCCAAGACCACGTGGCGTCTTTCTTCAACAGGGACGATAGCGGCTGGATCAGTCCGGCGTAGTCTTTCGTGTATTTGTGCAGATAGTTCGCGAGACCCAGCCACTGACGAAGCTCAGTGGGACTTGTGGGCGTGGGCCATGAGCAAATGGACGAAACCTTCTCTGGGTCGGCTCGTACTCCCTTCTTGCTCACATAACAGCCGAGCACCGGAATCTCCGGTGCACAAAATACACACTTCTTGAGGTTGGCGTACAGTTTGTTCGCTCTCATCACCTGAAAGACTTGCCTCAAGTGCCGGATATGGACTTCGACCGCGCTGAAACCATCCTCAGCGCGACTGTGGACAAAGATATCGTCGAAGTAACTCGGTGCGAAGTCGCGGAGTGGGCGAAGCACATGGGAAACCATTCGATTGAACGTGGCGGGTGCGTTCTTCAGGCCTTGGGGCATGACGAGCCACTCCCAGAGCATTCCACTGGGAGTACTGACGGCCGTGAGAGGGATGTCACTCTCGCGCATCAGTATCTGATAAAAGCCATCGGTCAAATCGATGGCACTGAAGACGACGCTGCCCGACATGGAATCCAGTACCATGTCCTTGCGGGGGATCGGGGTCTGCGCCGGGATGGTGGCGTCGTTTAGCTTGTTGAAAGCGTGGACGATGCGCCAACCACCCGTAGCCTTCTTCACACAGAAGGTTGGGCTCGAATGTGGGGAGGTACTCTCGCGGACGTGGCCAGCTTGACGGCGACCTTCGAAAAATTCGTCGATGGCCTTGACTTGATCGCGCGGCAGTGGCCACTGCCGTGTCACGCAATACTTCGCGCCGGGCGCGAGGTCTATCTCATGGCGTACGCCACGATCCGCTGGCAGAACCGCAGGAATCTTATCTGGGAAGACGTCGGCAAACTCGCGGACTGTCTCGTAGACCGGGTTACCAGAGGCCTTCAGAGTTTCCCAAGACTGCGTGGCGAAGCGCTCTTCGCGCGCTGACTTTGGTTCAGCGCTCTTTGGTCTTGACGACGCATCGTCGAGTTCAACAGAGTTAATCTCGTGAGGCACCGAGTCAGCGTCGGTGATCAGACAGACTTGCTCGATGTCCCCGGCCTTAAGGTCTCGGAGGAATTTCTTCCAGGAGAGGCCTGGGAGGCGGGTGATGGACTTGGCGTCGCGAGGTGGGCTCGCGACTTCGATGACGCGCGTCTTGCTGGAAGCACCGTCCGCATACTCGATTATGCAGACCGATTCAGTCCGTCCTGGCGGTGGATCAGCGAAATTCCGGCGAGGTTTCAATCGTCGCCGCGACCTGCGGAAGGTCTTTGTGCGTCTCGAACCACTGCTCGAGACTGAGGTGTCGCTCTCGCTGGACGATGATACACCCTCCTCTAGGCGCGAGAGCTCGTCCTCGACCGCGCCGGTCGCACGCGGTGGTAACTGCGGACCACCCGCGGCATCGTCGTGCGGGAGCCTCTGCTCGACCGCCTCATTGTCATGCGGGAACCGCTGTTCGACCGCCTCATTATCATGCGGGAGCCTCTGCTCGACCGCCACATTATCATGCGGGAACCGCTGTTCGACCGCCTCAATAGCATGCGGGAGCCGCTGCTCGACCGCCTCATTAGTACGCGGGAGCCACTGCTCAACCGCCTCAATATCGTGCGGGAGCCGCTGCTCAACCGCCACGTTCTTCATCCGCGAGGAGCACGGATGCGCTCTCGCTTGTCTCTCACGCGCGTCCTCCCACGCGCGTCCTTCGTCATCATCTCCAGTCAGCAGCGCTGCGCAGGTCGTGCAAAGAGGGCCATCGCTCGCTCTGTGCACAATATGCGTCGTGGACGCACCGTCCACGACTGTAACGTGAGGCCAGTCTCTTGGTGCAACGACGAGATGTGTGAATACCTCGCTCACGTCGAAGTCGTGAGGACGCTTGACCGAACGAGCCAACCAGTCGATCTGGGGCTGATACCTGGCCAACCATGGGATACCCAGGATACAATCAAACGCGTAATTCATCTCGATCACGAGAAAATCATCCTTGCTGTGAAAACCGTCGAATGTATACGGCAACGAGACCTCGCGTCGCGCAACGCGGCGAGTCTTGCCATCAGCAAGCTTGATTTCCACCTCACCCGGACCGTTCCGGACGCGGACGCTATCGGGAAGCACCGACAGGCACGACGCGCGGAAGAAGTTGTTCGTCGCACCTGAATCCAGGAGCGCGCGGAGAGGTCGCCGGGCGCCGGCGACAAGCAGACTGACGATGATCAGTCTCGAGTCACCGCAGGCAGTGGTGGCATTGAAGTGTGCATGAAGCACAGGGGGGCTAGGGGGTCGGTCTGCCACCGGTGGACCCGGACCTCCGTTCCAACCAGTAGGGCACCCCGCCCCTACTGGTCCCGGCCGTTTTTTGGTTGCGCCGCCGTGGTTGCTTTCCCGGACGTGGAATGCTCCACATAGGTAATGACGGGAGCAGGCGCGCGGCACACCGCCGCGCGATGTCCAGACTTCCGGCACCGGAAGCAAACCATCGGGCGGTTGTCTCGGCTACTTCGTCCTCGCCTCGAGGGCGACCACTGCTGGCGCTGCGACGCCTCAACGGCGTCGACCTCCATGGGTTCAGGATCCGACTGATGAGTCTCTGTGGAGGTTGGCCTTGCGTATGACGATGTCACCACATAGTCCTCGCGTAGCGCGAGGGCGAAAGCTTCTTCCAGGGTCGCGGGTTCGGCCCGCGTAAGGCAGTATCGTGTCATGCCTTCGTGCATCCCGGATACGAAAACATGGACCTGGGACGCCATGTCGAGTGGCTTCGTGACGATACACGACGCGAGATGGCGTGTCTTCTGGACATATTCGCGCATGGACATCTTGCCTTGCTTGAGGGCGAAGAACGTCGACCGAACGCGTGACTCGTCTTGGGGTGGTTCAAATGCGAGGCGAAGGTCACTCTGGAGTGTCTCCAGAGTTGGGAACGCGTGTTGGTCGACGACGAGCTTGCCGAGGGCCCATTCCTTGGCCTTGCCGGAGAGGCGGGATAGTAGAAAGTTCACTTTGGCTGACGACGCCTCGATTAGCCTCGAGGCGATCGCGATATCAATCTCTCTGAACCAGCGGTTCAGAGGAAGACGATCTGGGCCCGTCCCAGAATATGAAGAGGTCTCCATCTTCACGGCGTCGTGCCGAGATGGTTGCGAGGGAGTTGGTACTCGCCGCTTTGCTTCGGCGAGCTCGCAGACCATGAACTCTTGGATGGCTTGGCGATGCTGGTCGGGCGTCGCTGAGCTCAGCAGCGACGTGACGACCACTTCTCCTGACACCGCCGCGAGACGGTGGAGCGCCTGCCACTCGATTGACGTGAGATGGGGAAAAGCTGCATGCTCCAGCGTCATGGCTGGAGTGCCAGCGGGCTGGTTCTCACTCATCTCGAACTTGGTCATGGGAAGGACTACTAAGTGCTACCAGGTGTAACGGGCCTGATGTATGTCCGTCACTGACTTACACCTAGCTGTTGAGGAAGCGTCTTATTCTCAGTAAGACTGAGAACTAAGTATTAAGTCCGAGGTAAATTCAACTCTGATTTATTATTAGCCCGGGGTGCGAGCCCTTAGGACCAATGTGAACCACTCAAATAAAGGTCGACAGCTGATTGGCTGAAAGTGGGGTCTTGCTCCCCCACTTTCATCCAATCAGAGGATGACGAATCAGCACACGCTAGTCGTGTGCCGATCATGCCTACTTATGTAATATCAGAAAGATGACTAGCTACTTATGTAAATGGAGGGCCCATTACACTACTCTACGAATATTCCGCAGTTGTAACTGTCGATTTGCACTCCAAATTCGCTGTTATACCGTCAAACCCGACAGTTTATTGGGCTTGCATCTAGTAACGTACCACCAACTTCTCGGTTAGCGGTCATACTTGAATGATTTAGCTCGAGTTCCTCTGGCAAACAAGGGGAATGAACCTGAGTTTGGATTTCTATCGGGATATCTTTCAGTTTAAAATTGTGACCGGTGTCACACGAGCACTTTGCTTAGACGAAGCGTGGTATCAGGAATATCCTGTCTCCGGCTAATGGAAATGTTACTTGATAGAAGGTAGGATTAACAGACTTATAGAAATTCGAGGTCTTACGCAGTTTAGTTACATAAACCTTGTCGAACACTACGAATGTCATTTCGCAGCGGATGCTTCAGACATACATAATGTTAACGTTTTGTCGGGTCTGTCAATGTCATTGATATCGTCGAGTAGCCTGGCAGTTTTCATTTTACCGTTGGCCAAGACATTCGCCCCCCACTATTCGCGTCCACTAACGATATACGCGTTGCGGTTCCAAGTTTGGATTATGATGGCTATGTTGGTAACTCTGTACTTGCCTCTCTCCACGGCTCAAGCCGTTGAAGTTCACTTGGATCAACACCCGCAATTGGATCAACACCTGCTACCAATGGTAAACGCCAATTATGAGTCAGTGATGGTTTCACGACTGGAATCAAGGAGCTCGAATCCTTGTATGATGGAAGCGCCTTAACGTCGAACAAGGAGACGGTTGGAGCGCATGGGACATTATGCGAGGTTGCGTTGGGTTAGTCGTGGAAATTTAGACGGGTGTATTTCCGACAGACGTTCAACATCAATAGTACTTGCTGGAGTCATCGTGATCCCAATGCTATTGTACTTCGGAAAGGCAAACAGCAGCGTTGTACTGTTGAGGGGAAGATTTCAACTCGCACTGGCTTTAGTTTTGGACACTTTTTTCATTTATCCAATCCAAACCCAACGGGTTTCTTGCCGACCCTAACGAAGACGTAGCGAACTGAGAACTAGTCGTACTTCAGCCAAGAGCAGAGCTGGGAACAAATGCAAAGCGGAACTAACCCCATCAGAACGCACATCTTCCACATAGTTCACTTGCATCCAATCACTCCGCCGAAGCGATCACCACGATGTGTACTTGCAGAGACGAAAGGGATCATCTATATGCTTGGAATGAGCGCGCAGGTGCATCTTTTCCTTTCGCCATGGTAGGAATAACAGCTTCGGTGTACCTAATACTTGTAACCAAAACTATCACTAAGTTGAAAGTTGATCAAATGATATTTTAGACTCAGAAACTCAATATCAGTTTCTGCTTCGCGGACCTCTCAATGAGAGTGTCAGTCTGCAAATCATCTCGCAAACGACTTTGTACATTGGCCTGCAGTCACTAGCTCAACATCGCTCTCGATCGAGACTGCATCATATCCGGGAACAGCTGAAGGCCGTCGCACATGAACGCGGGTCGCTGTCATAGCGAATCAATGTAGGCACTCGGAACCTTCGGTAGACATACCCGTCGAAAGCTTTGGGAACACTATGTGCAGAAGTATCGACCATGGCGTTACACATCATAGACCCTGGGAACGTGCTCTGGAGCAGCAACAACGCTGTGTCGCCCTTCCGACACCTCGGTAGTGGTATGACAAAGCTCATTGAGACCATTTAGAATGACCTATCGGGAAGCACGTTGCCTGGTGAGTAGCCTCGGAATTACGGTCGGCTTTTGCTCAAACTGCAATCAGGGCAAAATCGTACGTGACGCCCCATGGCCGCAAAGAGACCGATCCAATGGTAATCGATTCGGACCCTGTTAAACGTTCCGACGATCCCTTGGCGACCACCCTCTGACGAGTCGTGGCCTTCTGCAGGACTTCCTGAATCATCATTGTTGGTACCACTAGACGCAGCAACATATCTTCTTGCTGATGGTTACCCTTCCCGCTGCTCGTTCCAAGATAGTAGAGGCCATTGTCCTCACTCAATACGAACCGGTCCGATATCTTACATGCATCTGGTGCAGTTCAATAACCGAGCTACGATCCTTCACCGCGGAGCACCGTCTTGAGGTTGGACTACCTCAGCTCCTCGTCTTGGGCGGTTACCATCTCCTCCACAGGTACAAAGGCTCACCCACGACAAGCTCACCATAGAGTACTCAGCTAGCGGAGGAAATTCCAGATAAAGTACTGGATCAAACCGAATTAGGTACCAAAAAATAAAGTACAAATCCTACAAATTATTATTGGTTTTCAGCTCATATATTCTGCGCAAATTTGAACCGGTTCTACTATGCTGGCCAAGCCAGATCTGTTTTAATAAATGTTTGGTATTTTAAAATAATATTAATGTGTTGTACTATTTATTAATCGGAAAACCTCGCGCCCATGTTTCAAGAAGAGGTGTTGACCATGCGTCGCACCATGAATTGCCCATGTTATCAAATTCTTTGCACTCCCTTAGTAAATTACCTGTACGCCCAGTTTCTACCTCATGTACTGGTTATGTGGGAACCAGTTTCTGATCGGGCAAAATCGTATCTTTCACCATCCACCCAAGTGTTTTTCCTTCGCTACCACCACCCAAGTGTTTTTCCTTCGCTACCACCACGCAAGCTTCATCGCCCGACGACAAGCTACGCATCGCAAGGACGCTGAATCACCAACGCGATCCTCTCCCCCTCGTAATATTTTTCCTGGTATGTCGGTGTACTCATAGTTATTGAGCTTCCATGCTATTTTCCTATTGAACACGCCGTATGATAGATGCGGCGGTTGGAATAAATATATTAAATATCTTTGTCGACTGGAGTCCTGTACTCTTTAAGAAGAATCTAGGGGAAGCAATACTAAGGCTCGAGAGACCTGTAAATAGAAGCTCAGCAAGGTTTGTACTGTCATGGGTCGAAGGGTTTGAATATATGCATGTATTGGCCATGTTTTCTATGTTTTGACATTGAGTTAGAACAGCACGATGGCTCGAACCAAAACGACCCACATAATTATGAAGAAGATGGAAGAAGAGGAGGAAACTCGCTCCCATGCTCTGGAAAACGTCGGTGATTGTGATAGCGAAACTAGGGAGCAGACACATGCAACCAGTGTATCGGAGGCATACGAAGAAGAAGAAGCCAAACACGAGGAGAAGAATGGCAAGCTCGACGAGGACGAGGAGCAAGTAGGAGATGGTGAAGCTGAAGCTGAAGGAGCATACGAGGAGGACGTTGCCGCGGACAGTGACTGTGAACAAAACACATCGGATAGAGAGAGTGCGACGCATACGTCTGGCATTGAAAAACGTAAGCGGTCTTAGTTACGTGATGACGGCGATCTCCGCTACATACCTGTAATGAAGATGCGACATGACACGATGTCACTCTGGATTTTCTCCGATTCCCGCCCAAACGGGTCATGATTGGTGGATCAGAAGGCCAATTTCGTGTGTCAAGTGGATAACAAATGAGTTATGGAAAGTGATTGGAGTGTGGGAAGGCCATGGAGGGCCCAGGTATCCCAAATGTAAGAGAACCCAGACGAAGGAGTCTGGATGGTACCAAATTCCCGACGGCAGGTTATGCTCAAAAGGCGCGGAAGAGCTCTCAACCATGTATAGTTGACCGATCCACCTAGTCTTGACATGGCCTCACACTCATACGAGTACATGAAAACAATGAGTCCCCATTGTAGATCACCAAACACCACTGTCACTAAGCGTAAGGCCAAGATGGTTCAAGAGAGATGAAGTCTGAACGAAGATGTCTGGACGCGCTAAGTCTAGATGAAGAGACTCATCATAGCTACACCAAGTCAGCCGACGAAGATCTGCTTTCTGTGCAAGGAAGTGTTGAAGAACAGTCGAAGAAGAATCATCAGTCAGCCAGAACCAAGAGTCGACAGATCCCAAGATGAAGAAACCACACATCAAAGATGACGCAGACGAAGACACACTGAATGTGAAACACACATCAATGATGACGCAAGCGAAGGTATACTGAAAGTAAGTCTAAAGTGTGCATGCACGTATTACAGCGAAACATGGGACAGATAACAAATAATCAGAGTTAGTTTTACCGAGAAACCCACTAGCGACCCGGACCGGCCTGCCTGAAGAAGTATACCAGGATGCCTGGTTAGGTGTGATGTGAAGGCGCGTGTGGCAAGGCATCCAACGTGGAGCTCTCGTAAGTATTCTAGGCCACATTGGGTTGGGGACCGGGTGTGACTTACCTACCACTCAGAGTGAATCGCCCATTCCATATCTTATTTGCGGTTGTCTCTCCAAAAGCGGTCGCGCATTTCATATTCTCAACCGATTACCTTTTGCGTTGTTGTATCAGTCTCAACGTAAGCGCTTGAACGAAAGTACTGTTGAGTGAAGGGATTATATTGCTTACATTAATTTCTCCTATATTGGGAGTGGTGCGCGTTTAGAAGAAGGTCGGCCGGGATTGACTAGTATCCCGGAACTGCGACCAGTCGATAGTGAAGTGACCGACCTTTCCACGGTCCGAAAGAATAAGGCGAGGCTGCATATTGTATATAACTCTGATTAGTTGTTTATTGTTTATATCTGGTTAACTGCTGCGGAGGCTACGTATTAAGAAGTTACGTTTGGCCCTGCGACCAAGACCTACATCTAGAAGACAACTCACCCTCGGTGCATTTCCCTGGTTACGAAGACAAACGTACCTATAGGGATTGACACAAGGACTCACGCTACCTCGGTTGAAGTAATTCGACCGAGGTTGTTCTGGTTGGAATACCCCAAGCCGAGTTCCCATCTGGAACGCGTACTATACACCTGGACGATTCAGGCGTTCACCCGCCTCGTCACAGACATGCCTCATGGGAAGACTTCGACGAATACATGGCAAGCACTGCAGTACAAAAATGATTATCAAGGAGACTTTGAGCAAAGAATTACGCAACAAGAGCATAATGAAGTAGAAGCTGTTTGTGGGAGTGTCGCTATCAAAAATACCTTTTGCTCCGAATGGGTTGGGACCATTTCAACGTGTGTACATTTGCACCCACGGATGAAAAGTGCGTAGTCCCTCATCAGGGAAGAGGCCTTTACAGAATACGTTGTGGACGGGATGTGGGGCGCGATTCCTCGCCCATGTAACGGGCCTGGTGTATGTCCGTCACTGGCTTACACCTAGCTGTCGAGGAAGCGTCTTGTCCTCAGTAAGACTGAGAACTAAGTATTAAGTCCGAGAAAAATTCAACTCAGATTTATTATTAGATCAGGGCGCGAGCCCTTAGGACTAATGTGAACCACTCAAATAAATGTCGACAGCTGATTGGCTGAAAGTGGGGTCTGGCTCCCCCACTGTCATCCAATCAGAGAATGACGAATCAGCACACGCTAGTCGTGTGCCGATCATGCCTACTTATGTAATATCAGAAAGATGGCTAGCTACTTATGTAAATGGAGGGCCCGTTACATCACCCTCCTCTCAAGGCAGCACTCACGGGACGTGAGTGCAAGCGGAGAAATTCTTGGATATTGAGACGTCAGTATGCGCGGTCTTACCTGGGGATCAGGCTGCGTGCGAACCACAACTCCTGTGCACCACAGGAACACGACCAGACTGGCACGGCGAGGGGCAGACGCGGAAAGCTCGAGATGATGATTGCGGAGACGATGACGACAACAGGAACGGCGGTTGATACGCGGACGGGCACCACGAGGACACCTGCGATGACAATGACTTCGACGGCCCTGCGGGCTCCATCGTCATTGCGCGTGATGAATCGAGAGCTGAAGCCGTGGGCCTTGTATGACATGTCCGGCGCAGAGTCGCCAGAGCCGCTGGCGACAATGCAAGACTACTTCTGTCGATTGTCACCGAGCGGCCGCTCGGTGATCGGGCAGTCGTGGATCGCTATGTATCGGCGCGCGCTCAGTGAGGTCTTAGTGTCTTCTATTCGCGGCGGAGGCCGACGCGCTCGTTCTCGACGGGGTGCATCCTCATCGGCGCCAATGGTGTTCTCGGTCGCGATATTGGTCGCCGCGTGGTCGCAGACAGCAGTGTTCTCGTTCGCGATCTCGTTCTCGTACTCGAGGACCGCGTCCAGTACGTCCCGGAGGAGGGAAGAACGTGGCTCCCACGTATCCTGGTCAGGCGGGTAACCAAGCCAGCGAACGCAATAGCGCCGCGCGGGGGGGATCCCGCGGGTGGACGTTCTACTCGCACGTGCACGGGTAAGAGGCGTCGCATGAGGAGGGTCCTCGTGCGCCACGAGGTGATCCACGATCCAGCGCTTTGGCCAACCGAGTCAACAATCGGCGGAGGGGGTTTGCGGCGATAGGGCGTACGCCTGGGTGTTCCAGGGGGATGTTGAGACTGCAGCGAATCGTGCTCTGGATGCTCCGGGGGAGGCTGAAGAGGCGACTGCGCAGATCGCGGAGGCCCGGAAGGACCTTGAAGCGGTGCCCCAGTTGAATCGGGAGTTACTGGCTCGGACTCAGGAGCTGGTGATCCGCGTCTTTGGAGCGCCGCGGACGGCGCGCAGGGAGGGGCGCTCGCTCTACGCTCCGGAGTATCCGCCGTAGGATTCAGCGACGACGGGATAGCAGTGGGGTGGTATTTCTTGAGCCGCCCGACGTAGAACGTCGGGTGTAGTCGTAATTATGTAGGAATGCCCAACGTGAAGGCTTCACCGTTAATCTTCACGACTCTGAAGGGTCCAATAAAACGAGGTGCAAGTTTACTCGTGCCGAGATTGGTCACTGCAGAAGAGCGAATGCCATCGGTCGACAGGAGGACTTGCTCTCCTATCCGGAAGGTAGCCATATTCTTGCGTCCGCGCTTATCTGCGTTCTCTTTTTGTTTATCCACTGCATCTTGAAGTGCATCGCACACAAAACGGGCGATTGACGCGCGTCACTGGACGAACGCCGAAACGGCGGTGTTATCGATTTGGTGCGCCGGGGACTTCGGCGCGTAGTTGGCCGCAACTTGAGTACCGGTATTACCGGGGTCAATCAAGGTTCGTTCTGTCCATGCTGCGAGAGGAGACACCGCGGGGCCCGGCGTCGCGAGAGCCTGTTTGGCTTTGGATCGGGTGACCGCGTACAGTGTCTCGGGGTCGTGAGTCCCACTCGTCTCAACGTAGTCACCATTCACACCGTCATCATCCCCACCCAGCGTGGAGGCACCAGACACCGTGGGATGGGCCACGGCAAGAAGAGCTGGGACACGCTGGTGCCGCGCGTTGTTTGCGAAGAACGGTGTCAATCCCGTCGAGGCGTGTTCAGCGTTATTGAGTGCATACTCGGCAAGGGGTAAGAACTTGCTCACGCTCACGAAAGAATTTGCGTAACTCCGAAGAACATCTTCGAGGTCCCTGTTGACCAGCTCTGTCTGGTCATCCGTCTCCGGATGGGCCGCCGTCGACATCGACAGCTTCGTTCCCAGGAACTGGAACAGGGTGTCCCAGAACGCGCCCGTGAAACGCGGGTCTCTGTCCAAGACTATGGTCTCTGGTAGACCATGATAGCAAAACACGCTATCTAGGAACACCTGTGCAGCCTGTTTCCCGGTGACCTTGTCACGTACCGGAGCAAGATGCACCATCTTGCTCAAACGGCAGACAAGCACCAATATGCCGGTGTTGCCCTTGTCATCGGCCGGCATGCCGGAGACGAAGTCGAGACTCATCGACTTCCAGCAATCCGCTGGTACTGGTAGGCTCTGCAGTGGAGCCGAGGCGTGGCCCGAAGGCTTCACCCTCTGACATGTTTCACATGTCTTGACATAGTGTGCCACCCACTTATACATGCGGGGCCACCAAAATGTCTGAGAGACCGCTTGGTAGGTTTTCTCTCGGCCAAAATGGCCACTTATCGGCACATCATGTGCCTCCAGAAGTATGTCATACTTCAGATCCTCGTCGTTTGGTATGTCAACCCGAGGAGGATCTCTAGGGTCTACTCTGTAATGGAGTAACCCTTCGGCCAGCTCATAACGATGGAGCTGCGCCCGCTGTCGAGGCGAAAGCCTGTCGACTTTGGCGTCCTTGCCATCGGACAAGAACTGCACCAGTGGTGTGTAATTCTCGTCTCCTTGATACGCCAAGCGTATCCGATCGTATAGATCTGTCGTGACCTGACTGACATGAGCTAGCTGATAGTCAGGTCGACGCGACAATGCATCGGTAAGCACGTTGAGCTTGCCCGGCTTGTATTCAACGCGGAAGTTGTATTCCGCGAAGAATGACAGCCACCTCGCCATCCGCTGCGACAGATGCGGCGAGTTGGTGGCAGTCCGCAAGGACGCGTGATCCGTATAGATCACAAAGGGCCTCGTGCCCAAGAGATGAACTCTAAATTTGACAAGAGCGTACTTCATTGCAAGTAACTCCTTGTCATGAACGGGATAATTCCGTTCGGCAGCCTTCAGCTGCCTGGACTGGAAGGAATGACGCTTTCGCGTCCTTCATCGTCCTTCATCGTCCTTCTGCAACAGCGCACAGCCTATTGCATAGTCAGAAGCGTCACAGACGAGGCTGAAAGACTTGTTCTCGTCCGGTAGAGCCAGGACTGGCGCTTGCTGTAAGCTCGCCTAGATGCTGTCAAAAGCATCCTGGTGCTATTGCTCCCAGACCCAGTCGGCATCCTTCTTTAAGAGATCCGACAAGGGTCAAGCAAATTCAGCGTACCCTGCACTGTACTTATGAAGATAGTTGACTAAGCCCAACCACTTCCGGAGGTCCTTCTGTGACCTCGGGGTCGGCCAAGCCGCTATGGCGTTGACCTTCCCTGGATCGGCGCGCACGCCGACACTGGCGACAAAGCAGCTGATGACTTTTATCTCCTCAGCTGCAAAGACGCACTTGTCGATGTTGGCATAGAGCTTGTTAGCTCTCATGACCTCAAACACTCGACGAAGGGCTTCAAATGCACCTCCATAGCCGTCTGGCCATCTTCGGCACGGCTATGGACGAATATATCGTCAAAGTACGTCTGTGCGAATGTACGCAATGGTCTAAACAATTGAGTGACCAAGCGATTGAACGTCGCTGGGGCATTCGACAACCCTTGTGGCATCACTAGCCACTCCCAGAGCATCCCGCTCGGGGCGCTCACTGCGGCGAGAGGGATGCCACTCTCCCACATCAGGATCTGGTAATATCCATCTACCAAATCCAGGGCGCTGTACAGCGTACAACCCGATATGTTGTTCAGCAACACGTCCTTGAGAGGGATCGGTGTCTGTGCCGGTACCGTCGCATTGTTCAGCTCGTTATAAGCGTGAACCAGACGCCACTTCCCGTTCGGATTACGAACGTAGAAGGTTGGCGTCGAAGTGCGGGGACTTCTACTCCCGCACCATGCCCGACTTCGCCTTATCGGCAAAGAAGGCATCTATGACCTCGCACTGCTCGCGAGGTAGAGGCCACTGCCTCGTGACACAGTACTTTGTGCCAGGCACGAGATCAATCTCTTGTCGTACTCCACAATTCGGCGGGAATTAGGATGGTGGGTGCTTCGACACCACATCCGAGAACTCTTTCACAAGAGGATACACCGGATCCCCCGGGTTCTTGAGGATCTAAGTACTCAAGCGCGTTGCACGCTGCTTCATGAACCCCTCCAGGACATCCTCGTCCATTACGGAGGAAGAGTTCAAATCTTCAGGAGAGGTCTCCGGCTTCAGGAGCACCATCTCCGCAATCTCTCCGGCCTTCAACTCGGCCAAGAAGTCCTGCATGGACAATTCCTCGAGGTTCAGCAGTGCTGACACCTCTGGCAGTGCCTCCAAATGGACGGCACCTACCTTCACTTGACGACTGGACACGCCGTCGAAGACATAGCATTGCTCTTCGACCGGCCGTGCCGGTGGAGTCTCAGACTCTGAGTGTGGGACTATGTTATCCACACGGGAGGTGCTCAACGACACCTCCGCCCTCGTACTGGTCTTCGTGACCCCGCGTGGAATTCTGTTACCCACGCTAGAGACACATGCTGCGCTCTCTATCTTCTTCTCGGTCTCTTCGACCTTGCATGGAACTATGTTACCCACACAGGAGGCGCTCTAAGATTCCTCCTCAGCAGCCTCTGCTGCTTCCGGACCTATGTTACCCGCCTGGCCAGTGCCGTCCGGCACTGCCACAGTCGAAGCCCATACGGCGCGACGACTCTCAGCGTTTGGACTTGCCGACGTGGCAATCCCACACGCTTGGCAATGAGCCTTGGTCTCGCGACCGGTTGCGAGGCTCATCGCAACATCTTCGTTGGAGTCCGTGACTCCCAGTACTTCCTCGGGCGCGTAAGCGCCTTGGCGACCATCTATGGCGTCCCCAGTCCCGAACAGAGATGGGAACATTACTCAACCAATGCTCTGTCGAAGACTGCGGGCCGCCTAGCCCCAATGACTTTGACACGCCAATCGATCCAGGGCTCGTCTTTTTCGAGCCACAACATGCCCAGAATCAAGTCGTACTTATCCATGTCTAGGACAAGGAACGACTCCATGCTGTCTAAGTCCTCAAACTTTACAGCCAGGTCCATACGGACCCCAGGTACGTTAACCACTGTACCATCGGCCAGTCTCACCGAGACCTGGCCCCTGCCTTTGCTTTCTCTCAAAGCATCGGCATACTTGTCGCCATTCCGCGCAACCGTCTGGCGTCGAGTAAAGTTCGTCGACGCCTCATAATCAATCAGGATTATGAAGGGATCTCTATATCCCCGTACACTCGCGTGTACCACGAGCAGTCCACCGCTGCTCTTTCTCGTTTCGAGAGCACCCAGGCTCTAAGGGGCTAAGCCTCCATGGCGTGCGCCGTCCACAATCCTACCATGGGGACATAGATCTTCCCCAATAGGGCACCCCGCCCCTACTGGTGACCCCAGTTCCCCTGGCTCTTGGGTAGTGGCTTCTGCCACGGGCCCCTCGAGCCCCTAGGTTGGAAGGGAACTTCCTTTGCCGTCCCGCAGGGCAGGCACGTTGCATGTGCCCGAGCTTCCCACATCCGTAGCAACGGATGGAGCTCTGTACGGCCGTACCCAGTTCCATGGGTACCGGCCCGGTGCTAGCTCCAGCTGCTGGAGCTCCTTGCACTGCGCCTGACGACGCATTGTGGCCTTGCCACACCGACGTAGGAGTACGAGCCTGTCGGTGGCTGTACTCCTCTTGGAGGGCGATCTGTATCGCCTCCTCCATAGTGTTCACATGCACGCGGAACAACTGTGGGCGGGATGGACCCACCTTCAGGCCATCCATGAACACTGTCACCTTGATGTGTTCAGGTAGGGGGTTCCCCACCATAGATGCAGCTAGTACTCGCATCTCTTGGATGTATTCGTGCAGCTCACGCTTCTTTTGTTTACAGGCAAGGAAGCGCGAGCGCTGGCGATACTCATAGTTCACCGGGAGGAAGGCCGCTATAAGCTGTGCGCACAGCTGAGCCCAGGTTGTGAAGCAACCAGGCGCTGTCGCCTCGCGCGTGTACGCCCAGGTCTTCGCCGACCTCTAAGGTTGGACTGGGCGAAAGCGACCCGAAGTCGCTCGGTCGAGATTAGAGCCGCGTGCATCGCGAGCTCGACCTCTCGGACCCAGAAGTGGAGGTTCTCTCCCTCCTTTCCCTCATAAGGGTTAACCTTAAGCCTCAACGGCTTAGGTTGGGCTGGCTTCATCTCAGCCACGGGGTCTGCAGCCCCTGTACGTGGACGGCAAGCCCTCTCTCGTACGTGTCAAACGCCTCAATGCGTTCGACCTGCTCGGCCGGCGTAGCAGCCGCCAAGCTTCGGAGGGCATCTCCTCCACAGATGCCCACCATCTTCCGAACCGACTCAAACTGAGAGTCGGTCAAATGAGGGAACTCCCCTCTATCCATCTTGGCTTACCTTGTAGGAGCCACAGAGGATTCAGGTAGTCAATCTACCCGCGTAGGTGTGGATTGACTACAAGTGCTACCAAGTGTGACGGGGTCACACGAGCACCTTGCTTGAGGAAGCGTGCTATCAAGAGTATACAAACTCCAAGTGAACGACGGTTCACTAGTCCTGGTCTGAGGGGACTTAATAGCCAGTAGGGAGTAGATTCTAGACTGATTTATTTATGGTTACTTAGGTCATTTGGCCTGTAATACAAATAACTAATTAACTATAATTTAACGTTAACCCTTTCGTGGTCAACTGGGGCATTTTGAGCCCTTTGAAGGCCAGCTCAAAACAAGGTGACAAACAAGCCTTCAAGGGGGGCATTTTGCCCCTGTTGACAGAAGTTCAACTCCAAACCCACCCACCTTTGTAACTACCAATCGTAGTGCTTCAGCACTATCCCCAACCCTTCTAATGTGGCATACATTACGGTAATCTAGCGTTTATTATCACTATGTAGCACACATAATTGCAAAATACTCAGGTAAGTGCGAAATCTATAACGATTGCGTCAGCAAAAGATAGTATATTACCTGACGCGTCGACGTGGCGCTCAGGTTTGCAAGATGTATTGCCTTTGTACCCGTTACCAACGAGTGGTCGTGAATAATTTATTTACTAAAACTAAGTTACACACCTCAATCACAATCTGTCAGTCATGCGAACCGCGTTCACGTTCGACGACGACAAGGAGCTAATCCAGCTCCCGCGCAAATACTCGGATGCTGGTTCACGTGTAGCTTGGCAGGATGTCGACAACAAGATGCGGCGCACGGAGCATTCGGCGTTAGCGTTGCGCCAGCGCCTGAATACGCTCATGCTGATATGGGACCGCGATTTGTCACGCTCCCCTCCAAGTTTCTTCGCGCAAGTCCGCCGCCCACGTGGCCGCCCACTTGCGGTTACTCGACAGCTACGAGGTGCTGCACCGGCAGCAACCACTGGAAGCTCTCCACGACCGGTGTCTGCTGCAACTCCTCCACCTGCGCCTGCTGCAAGTTTTTACCGTCGGAGCCTGCTATGAGCCCAGCGCGGTCAATACCAGCTACGACTTCAGCGGGACCGATGGCTGCTACAAGTCCAGCGGGGGTGGCGCCTACACCAAGTCCTACGGGGCTAACACCTGCTGAAATTTCACCAGGACCAGCTGCAGTTGCAAGTTCACCACTGTTGTCGGCTCCTCCTGCTGAATGCTCGCCGTGCTCAAGTCTCGCTGCTAAAAGCCCTAATGACGCCTTTATGAGTGGCCAGAATTCAGCCAGCGACAGCGCAGGTGTCGAGACGATCGTGCATGCCATTTGTGGGCACGTTCCGCGTGTTGTATTGAGAAGGGATTGCAATACCCCGCATTGCAATGTCGGTGAAATATTGCCGCAGGGCATCACCAAACTACTTGATGAGCTACGGAAGATAGGCCCTATTGACGAACGCGAAGTATTCTTGGACATTGGAGCAGGATTGGGGAACATTGTGGTCCATGTAGCGTTGGCGACAACAGTCCAGAGGGCTATCGGTATTGAGCTTCGTGAAGACGTATACGAGCTCGGTTTGCAAATGATTGGAGAGAATGTGCATAGCCGACGATTGCACTCTAGACTCCTAATGACATGCGGAGATGTTGCAGAGGCCAAGTTGTCACGGCGCTTGCCGCATGAACAAGCAACTATTGTGTACTGGAACAACGTTTTGTTAGAGCCTCACGTGATCGAGATCGTCAAAGAGCATCTCAGCTATATGTCCGATATCCGATTCTTTATCAGCACTGTACAAATATGCCCCAGACACCACGAGCCTTGCTTCTCAGGCTTCTGTTCGTTGTTTGAGTTACTCAAGGAGGTGGTTCTCCCCTGCAGTTGGAAAGCAGGTGCGCAAAAGGTGTTCATCTACAGATCAAAACTTTCTTGAATTTGAATAGTAAAAGCAAGATGAATACACACATATCGGATTTTGACATATGACTACTCACTTCGAGTCGAATGCGGAAGCAACTTGAAGCGAATAAATATTGTTAAACCAAGACATTTGCACATGTTGAAGATATCAATGTTGAAGTAGATGCGTGTATCAGAAACATCCAACGTACAGCATTACAATGCGATCATTCCGGCAACACTTGGTCGTGCTCCGGAATCGTCACTCCCTTCCGTGGGAGCGGTGTTAACATCAGCGTCATGAGGCTCGGCTCCTTGGTTTGCTTGTGCTTGTAGCTTCATTTCGTACAGTTCACAGCTTGTGCGCACCTTTCCCTTCGCTGAGAATAGCTTGCGTGGTAGGTAGAAGCGGTGGTACTGCTCCCAGCACGTCCATGTCGGATTCACGCATGTGAATGGCTTTGTAGTAACCGAAACGTGTTAGCAGAGACAAACACCGTGCAGAACGTAAAAGTCCGTAACGTCAGTGGCATATCTGTCCTCCAACCGACAAACCACACACTATCAGCGCTTTCTGTGCTTCTCTGAGTACATTTGCTTTGATGCAACAGCGGAGCACCGCTTCTGAGGACTACCAGCGTTGCTTTCACTGACATGAGATTGTGCCACCCACACCGCACTTGACGGAGACATCACTTCTGTTACGTGCTCAGCCCCCCCTCTGTCTGTGTAGAACATCCGTCGTTACTGAGTGCCGCTTTCCACCTTCCTGAAATCAACTCAGAACTAAGTTGAGCGACAAAAGTCTTGTGGGAGTCGCGTTCATTGTCACTGTTGAGTGCCAACTTGCGTGTAAAGTATGCATTAGCTCGCGCCACGTCAATAAGGGCAAACCCTAGCTTTTTGTACCACGTTTTGAACGAATGTCCGTCGGACAGCGAGTCTCCCTCGGGTTTGATCAAGCCGATCAACACCTTGCATATAAGTAGGGGCGTTGAAGGTTACTTTTTCAGAGCGCGCTTGTCGTGTCCCAGTTGTCTGGGTAGATGCGTCAGCATTTGAAACCACAGTTACAATCGAGCTATCGTACCAAGAAGCTGCTACATTATTACGATCCACCGACACGCCTTGGCGAGATGTTCCACGAGGTCCATCGTTCTTCTCAAGAGCTACATGTCTCGGGAAATGAAATGAGCACTAGTTTTCCGAGCAGTTCCTCGGGCGTAGAGACCCTTCAGACGGAGAGCGTCGAGTAGTTGTACAGATGTGTAGTAGTTGTCAGAATTGATAATACGACGTGTGCCATACAATGGTCGAACCACTTCTAACACACACTTCCTAATTGATGACGAACTTGCAAGTTCATCACTCAGTGCTTGCGCTTCCACCGGTGTTGTCACTCCATCTAGTCGATCCGCCATGTTACTCTGACAGTGTAGTCGAAAATTCAATGAGATCCACGTGGTAGAACAACATAACATGTAGATACAAAAATGGTACTTGCCCCCTGGCTTTATCGGGTTGTACACATCAATGGCTTACCGTACTTTGAGCGACATGCGATACTAGCTTCATCCAATGCCACGTTTCGCCCCACCTCAACGTACTTAGACCCTGTCGACTTCAGCAAATTTAGCAATGGTCGCCCTGGCAGCTTGGTCAGTGTTTGTAGCGTTTTCTTCCACACATTGGAAACTGAGTGCTTGACGGAGCTTTTTGAAGTGTCGTAGAGGCATGACGCTATCAAGATTTACTGCGTTTCCGCCGAAGATGGCATCTTCCACTTGTTGCCCCCAGTAGTTGCTGTACTCCCCTTTATCGACTAGCGACATGTACAATAACACGCCGATGAATTTCATGATCTCCTCCAATGAAAAAGATGTCTTGAGTTTGATACCATGTACGCTAGCATAACTATTTGTTTCTCCAACAACTTGCTGCCAGAACGAAACGGGGATGTACGCAAAAAAGCTGGCCGACGCAGAGTGTTCGAACAAATGTTTGAACTCTGGCCGAAGCCGCGTCGTAGTAGAACCATCTGCGTGTTGGAATAAATCTGCTGGTTCCTCACATTGCGCAGTTGGGTCGAAGCGCATACTGTTGATAGCTTCAACTTCAGCAAGCGAAGTAGGGAAATCGTTCGGTGGATTGAATTCCTCCATGCGCTCTTCCAGAGCTGCAACATCATCTTCAATATCAATGGTTTCTCCTTCATTAGTTGCACACAGATTTCTCCATACTACAGCCGTCGCACTACCGTGTCGGGACCGGTAATTGACATTACCACGTTGTATCATGCTCAAATTTAGACTCTCAATATGATTCTGGTATTGTGAGTCTAGCCACTGGATCTGGAACAGTGTGCGCTACATGATCCGACACACGCGTCCAATGAGGTAAGCATTTCCAACACCCACATACTTGTGCTTCTTCCGTGTCGTCCAGCCTTCCTTCGCTGGCGAAAACGCCACAAGTGTGTTAATGTACAGGTCTGGAATCAGAGGAGGCCGAGTAGGACTGCGAGTTGTGGGAGCCTGTTGCTGAGAGGAGATTTCAGGCTCGGGGTCAGTACTTGCAGTAGTAGCCGTGGCACCAACACTTGCAGCAAGCGTAGTGATCACGTGAATATCACTACGCTGTGGTACAGCTAGTAGCCCGGCCTGTTGGGATCGAAATGCCGCGTTGGAGCCTTCAACCGCGCGTTCAGGTATGCTTGGCGTACTTACCTGGATCATGGCATTGTCTAGGCTTCGTTGTGGTGTAGCAGCAGATCGCCTTCGTTTTGGTTGATTTGCGTCTGTTGTTGGTTTTAATTTGTTCTTCGAGCCGCGAGGTCTTCCCCGCTTGCGCTTTGTAGGCGGGATTGATGCAGCTGTGACGGTCATTCCACCAGCGGTAATAGCGTGTCCACCAGCACGTCTGTCTTCGACAGCAATACTGGCAGTTCGCTCCACCGCTCGAGCTTTGACTTGGGCTGATGCCGTTTGAGGAGGTGGATCGACGCCGTTCCGCAGTAAACGACGTGTAGTACTATCAATCGGCGCTGCGATTGGCCGTAGCGCTGTTCTTTCCGGTGGAGGGTCACTGGCCTGCATACGAGCGTCTGTGTCTAGCACT
Source organism: Phytophthora palmivora (assembly GCA_008079305.1). NCBI lineage: Eukaryota > Oomycota > Peronosporomycetes > Peronosporales > Peronosporaceae > Phytophthora > Phytophthora palmivora. Next base: position 32,550 of record VOQZ01000700.1, on the reverse strand, counting down.
CGGTGGTGAGCTCCACCACCTCCTGTGACCGTGTCCGCCCTCTCCATCTTGTTTGCTCTGGCCGCGCGCGATTCCGTTGTGAGGTCCAGTTTTGTGGCGAAAGTCTGTCAATCTAATTGAGCTTCTGCTGAAATGTATGCACATACACACATTAGAATACTGAAACGTAAACACATACACACATTTTATTTACGTAATAAAATCTAGATAAATGCCTACAATTCTGTCCTGTAGGTCATCTCCATGTTGGTCTTGTGCTCTAACTTGTACGAAATCATGGTTCCTTTGTTCCTGTGCATCTCTGGAACTAGCGTTTCATGCGGGTGCTTCGCTATTTATGTCTGGGCGGGATTTACGGTAGATGGTCTTCGTGCTTGTGTAGCGTTAGCCTTGTGCAGCGCTCCTGTTTGGACACCATTTGAGAATATGGTACGTTCCTAATGGATTACGTTTGTGTCGGCGCTGCGTTCCAGGTAGTGCGGCGTCCGTACTCGTGGGACGTTTGTGCTGATGTCGCAGCGTTCGTGATGGCGCGCTGTTCGTGCAGTCCTCGTGGTGGTGGCGCCCGTACGAGTAAGCGTTGGCTGGCGCTTCCGCGCCATTACCTCTACTGTAATTCATTCCATTAGAAATGGCGCGAAAGCGCCTCCACCGCTCTGGTGGTGGCTCACATTCTCCAAATCGTCGAAGCCGTGACAGTGGTACAGTGTATCTTACCGATATCTTTCAGGATCGGTATTGTATACGTCATCACTTCAGCCATTGTTTTAGCCAATCGTTGACCTATTTCAGCAAATCCCTGGCACGGGGGGCATAAAACTTTTCAAATTGAATCTTTTTATCCAATGAGAAAAAATCACTTGCAGTACCGTAGTGAAATGAAGTGGGGCAAAATGCCTCCCTTCATGATTATTTGATCACCTAAACCTAACAACCCCACAACAGGAAGTACCGTGGTGAAATCAACAGGGGCAAAATGCCTCGGTTCATGGCTTAACATCTTAGTTTGTATACTATAACGAAATCAAGTCGAAACCGAGCGTTCACGAAAGGGTTAATATGCATATAAAAGGTAGGTCAAATGCTATTGGTTGGCCCTCAGCCGCCAGACCTACGTGGCAGTGGTGTGGTCCACACTCCCCACAAAAGAGTATCTAAAACGAATACTCACAGAAGATTATCTGCTTCTAGAGGCGGTACCCTTTCTGGGGTACCCCTCATGTAGCCGGCAGTCAGTTTATCTGGACAATAGGTTCACCTCGGCTATACGAACCAAGCCTTTTGGTTGGTTACTCAGGTACACACTACCGTGTTCATCTGAGAGAAGCTTGTTTCCAATTGCGGCAGTTGCTCAACAGTACAGCATTTGTAGCATTGCAGTTTTGCCGATCACAACTTCGTCGTCTGTTAAAGGTGCGACTGTAATTTTATGGCACATGATGAGGAACTTAGCCACCGCCTACGGAACTTGAAGGTGCCGACAAAATGCTTATCGAACGCTCCTGAAGAAGAAGCGAGCTGACGGCACTACACACTAGCCGTCAAAGTTCATGGGACGTGGTGTTTGCGATAACTTGAAAAGGCATGTGCTGGCTCAACCAGGAGTATTTCGAATGTTCAAAGGTAAAGACCATCTTGATGGTCTTTTTCCGGTATAAACCCTGAAAAGTTAGTCTAATTGCCACAGCTAGATCGGAGACAACAATAACAAATACAGTAACAAACGGTCTAGCATCATACTTCCTTAAAGTATTTATTTTTCACACCATTACATAAGTTTAGCCTTTTATATTGTAGGATAGCGAGAGAGATGATATCGAGTAACTTATATATTGATTATGAATCTCTAAGTCCACGGCCAAGTCATCATGCCAATCGGCCTTAGAAATACCATTGTATTTTCATTTGTCGGTTTCGAATCCTTTTGTAACCCGGATACAGCGTCCGGTAACTACTGTGATGGAACGTTAATTACTACGAACGCCTTGGGTTCGCAACGTTGTTCATGCTGGGCTCTCCAAAAACTGCTTGAACTGACTTGAAATCGTTTTCATCCACGACAATGCCGCTTCTTCGTCGGTCTTGAATATCTTGGGGAAAATACTTGCCGCATCTAATCTGTCCTCGCGCCATTGCTGAAATAGCTTGTTCTGTAGCTGTGCCGCTTGGTCTTCTAATGTTTGCTTCTTAGATGCCTCCTGAAGAAGATACGCAAACTTATCATCTCCTTTAAAACCCTTCGATAGCGTCTTGATGAAATTTTCATGGACATTGTTACTGGTGAGTTTACTGTTGACCAGCGAGACATAATCTTCAAGTACGTCCAGTCCTCGGCTACTAACGACATTTTCTCCCAATCGTTTCAGTTGCATTAGATCGAAAACATAGTCAACAGACATCCCTTGTTTCAACCAAGCTTCATATAGCTGGGTTTGCAGTTTTGTTGCAATTTGTTTTGAACTCTCGACACTCTTTGCGTCCACTAGAGCCTTCGCAATACGTTCGTGGCCGTATTTCCCGACGAGGGCCTCAATCAAGGTAACGTCATTGTTCCCATACGCCTTCCTCATTTTTGAGACATAACGATCCAACCTACTCAAGGTTTCGCTGCTCATAATTGAATCCAGCCCACCATCGATATGTCTTTGCACTTTCTGCACTAGCACTGCTGTCTCCAAATCCGTGGCCTTTTCCGCAACGCGGACATCACTCTTTGCTGCACCAAGACTAGACAACAAGTATTTATCACTACCGAAGCCCCTTGTCAAGACTTGAACCAAACGTTGATCTTGATAGGTTCTTCTGTTATAGAGCGAAATGAAGTTCTCCAATATTTCAATTTTCTGGATGCGAAGAGCATCAGGCATGTTGTCTTGAATTTTGAGGATTGAGAAAACTTGATCGACACTTTTTTTCTGCTGCATCCAGCCACTGACCAATTCAGTCTCCAACTTAGTTGCAACACTCTTCGTATCATCCATTAACTTTGCACTAGCCACCGCCTTTATCACAACATCGTCCCCATAATTCTTCATAAGACTACCCACCGCCGAAATTCGTTCGGAGCGGCTTACCCTCGCGTTAAACTGATTGACGTACTCGAACAAAGTATTAATTCGTTTGCTTTTAAGAGCCGCCTCGATATCATTTCCGAGCTTCAGATGCTTCAAAACCACGCCCTCAGACGCACCGAAAAATAGCCAAAACTTCGTTTGAGCTGCTTTTTTCAACTTTGACGCGCTCAACTTTACTGTATCCGCCATCGTGCCAAGATTGACTCTGTCTTCATGTCCAGGCGATTCGTATGTCCTCAAAACTCGCTTGTGTTCACCACCTTGTGGGCGTTCCATGAATAGCGCAAAAGAAGTAGGAAAGGTGGGTTCTGCCGTCTTCAACGCGGTAGTAGCAGAGAAGTTTCCGCACCATGACAGCAAAGCAGTAAACGCTACTACGGTTGAAAAAAATCCCATCGTCTAGTCTAGTGTCGGGTAGTGTGTACTAACTGGCGATTAGAAGACTGACGGGAAACCAAGCTTCGGATTCCGTGAAATTAAGTCAGATGGAAAAGTAGGTTGAGACAGGAAGAGTTAACAAACATTTTTTCGTTGTACTGTAGTTTGCTCTACAGAGTCATATGACAACCGAATGCCGCTATGACTTTGAACATGGACTCGACATCAACACTAATAGAATTTACTAAGAATATGAAGCCGGTTCTTACCGTATACTACAGAAAATATAGTGAACAGTAAGATAGTTCCCTCTGCTCGTTACCCGTATCGACGGGATCAAACGTACTTTTCAATATTCACGATCTCAAATTATACTCTTGTTTGTCTGTACGTCGAGATTTGTCGAAGAGGGTATTTCATATGTGTGTACCTGTTGGGGAACGAACAGTCAATATAAAATTGCGCATCATATTATTGAATATTAATAGTGTAAGATTTCTGAATACACGGTATACCACGAAAATACATACGCATGTTGCCATCAGCTCCAGTGTGTCCACAACAATTAATATCCTGATTTTGTTGTCTCCGAGTACGCCAAGGGAGGTACGCTTTTCACATTGGTCGAGAAAGACAAAAAAGGCACTTGTGGAGATTGTTCTGCTCCCTATCTGGGACATCTGCACTATTAATAAGCAGGGTAGTTTAGGTACGGAGATCTGAAGTGCAAGCTACAGTGCAACAATATCCTCGTAGACGATGACCCTGCCCTGATCTTTGTCAGGCTTTATCTACATGCTAGACAGACCCGACGCGAGTCTTCAGACTCAGATAGAGCAAATTCGATGGGAAGTCCTACCTAAACCTGTCCTGGTGCCGCAGAAAGACGATGAATAGGCAGTTATGCGGCTTTGTGACTACAAATGAGAGGTCATCTTAATATCTGAGTACGTTAAGGACTTTGAAAGAGCTAGCAGACGACTGGCTGCATCCACAAAACAAAAAATATAAATATGTCCTGACACTTCGTAGATATGGACTTCTTGCAGTCTGTCTGATTGTGCATACATATGATTACGCGGTGCGGTATCGTTGTTCGTCACGAAAAAACGAATTAGATTATGACGGTTGTCGATGACGGGGCTGTTTTCGTGCAATATCGATTTTTCATCTTAAATGTTTAGCGCTTTAGGTGAGTGATTTGATAATTGTATGCATGCAAAGTCCACAAGAGGCCTGTATTCCGCATGACACTGTGTTGATCATTAATAAACGTCTCCGTCATCACCAGTAGAGACTTGCCAGACGCTTTAAGGGCATATATTACACCTTTGCGCTGCGTTATTCACAAACTCGACTCTCAAAATCAACAAGTGCGCAATGAAAATCAAAATACCTGTTGCAATTGATAGCTTGATAAAGTCGAGTGACTGTGACAACTGATAGTAAAAATCTATATGCCTACTTCCATGTCGTCGTAGTGGAAAGCGCGTTGGTGATGTGACAGCAAGTGGCAAAATAGCCCGTTACAGAACTATGGTATCACAATTTCAGCAAAGGGAGGGTCAGCAACAAGCTCAAGATACTTGGCTCAATGCTCTGTAATCGTTGTTCCATCCGGCACACGCAGAATTGCAGCACGTTGGTGCGCAAGGAATCGCTTGACGGCACTTTTTATAAACATTAAGCATGTGCCCAATAGGACTCAGCATAGGGGAGTACGGCCCAATTTCAGTAGCTCAGCATCTTGGATTCGTCAAAGACATCTTCGGCATCAGTGTGGCATGGTGCATTGTCGAGCACTACCATTATTTCTTTCAATGGCATTGTCGTGCTGATGTGGCGAAGAAGCGCCGAATAAACTCATTCGCGAGTTCGGTCCGTGAAAGAGCCGAACTACTACTCTTGATAGGCCAGGCTTAAGCTTGAAATCACAGCAATGACATGAATGTTTTTGGTTTTAATTGCAACACCAGTCTGTACGGCACGGCGTCCACCTGCGCTCCAGCCGCGTCCAACTAACATCTTCTAACGTATATCTCGATCGGTAGTATATCGTACAGGGACTTTTAATATTTATTACGCACTGTTTTGATTTTGAGAGTCGAGTTCGTCATCAACGCCGTGCAAAGGTATAGCAAAAAAAGAAATAACAATCCAAACCGGAAAAACAGCGCCGTTTTACGTATCAGGTATTATCAGGGCTTAATGTGATATACCGATTGTACATAGTTCTCCGCCAATAGCATTCGAGTGTAGAGATTAACAAAAACGATGGTGACTGCAAAAATGGTACGTGAGCTGAATTACGTGAAAGTTAGCATATCTGCCCAGTCTACAAGAAGAGCTGCATGCATCCGTGATTTTGTTGGTTTTGGGCTCGAGGGGTAGAAGGGAAATGTCGAAGTGATATTAGTTTCATTGTCTGAATCTACTCTGTTGTACTTCACCTCCTTCTTGCCCTACATGCTGTTTCTCATCAAATTGCTTACCTATGTTATTCACATGACTTTACTCCACTATACTTGGCACCAACGACGTCTCCTTGACCGGTCGTCACTTGTCCACTCACAGTTCTCTCAGACACGTACTCTTCCTCCTGCCGCCGTCGGAACCGCTTGTTCATCTTCTGATGAGTCTCGGTAGCTGCTTGTGGTACTAGCGAGTACTTGTAGAATCCCAAATCAACGCGCCCACTCGCCATTAGTGCGCTACTGGCTTGTTGACGACTCCATTTAGGTCCGTCAGGTACTTGAGTCTCTTGGTACTCAACGCCTTGGTAAGCATTTCAGGGAGCCGTCGTTCAGTCGACACGCAGTTCGCTTGAATGATGTTTCGCCCGACGTTCTCGCGAATGAAGTGATGCTTGTTGTCCACATCCTTTGTTATTGCGTTGCAGCCTTGCGTTACTTGCTAGAACGATCGCGCCCCTTGGTTATCTTTACGACCTCGGTGGCTCCCACTTGCTCATGACGTATACCTTTTAACAGCATTCGAGTCCATAGCACCTCCTGCGTACACATGCCAAGTGTCATATACTCTGCGTCGGCGGAGCTCAGCGCCACGGTGCGCTAGTACTTCGACTTGAAGGCCACTGGCACCCCGCTGATCTTGACCATGGTACCCGACACCGATCGTCGGTCGTCGAGGTTGCTTCCCCACTCCGCGTCCGTGTACGCTGTCAACTTGACCTTGCCTGATTTGCCTTTGTACACGACACCGAACTTTCGTGTGTCCTTCAGGTAGCGCAGCACTCGGATCGCTGACATCCAGTCGTGTATGCCGGGGTTCTCCAGGAATCGTGACTATTGTGTCACAATGATGCCACATCGGATCTGGTGCACGTTGTAATATACAACAAATACCCGATGAGCGATCGGTAGGGCTTGACTTGTGTCTTTATTCGTTCTTCGCGAGTTATCGCTGACTGAGTTGTCGTCAGCTTCAGTCCTGACTCGCATGGGTTCACCACCATGTTGGCATTCTTTTGGTTGAACATCTCCACTACATCGTCAATATAGCGGGTCTGCTTGATCGTTACAGTATTCAACGAGTAGTCGTGGTTGATCTCCATCCCAATTATGAACTTGGCTTCACCTAACCCCTTCACCTTGAATGCGCGTTTGAGTGCCGACTTGACATCCTGGGTCTCCTCGCTAGTCTTTGCTGCGATGATCATGTCGTCCACATAGAGACATATAAACTCGAACGAGCCCTCGTTGGCCTTCACATAGACACACACGTCGGACCCGCAACCGCGAAAACCTATCTTCATGAACACTCGGTGGATGGTCTTGTGCCAAGCGCTCACTGGCTTGCTTCAAGCCATAGATCGCCTTGTCTAGTCTGCACATCATGTTCCCCGTATCACGAATTCCATACGGTACCTCCATGAACACGCGCTCCTCGATATTGCTGTCCAGAAAAGCGGTGTCCATATCAAGTTGCTCCGTCACATACTCCGCCGCCACCGATAACACAACTCGAATCGAGTTCATGTTGGCTACGGACGAATACGTCTAGAAAAAGCTCACGCCAAACTTCTGCTTGAACCCTTTCGCTATCAAGCGAGCCTTATAGCGGACTACCCGGACATGTTCGTCTCGCTTCTTTGCAAAGACCCATCGACATCCGATCGGCCGAGCGCTCGTTATACGTTGGGCTGGTGTCCACTAGCCGTTGTCTGCTTGTGCCTTCAGCTCCGCATTCATAGCTCTGATCCACTGCGAGGTCTCGTTGCTCTACATAGCTTGTTGATACATCGTTGGGGCGGCGTTGGCGTCACCAACGTTTGCAGCATATTCCACCACTGCTTCAGCCAGTAGGCTATCCTCGTCAATCCTCGGTCGCTTTGGGGATGGCGGCCAGAAGTGGTCATCGTTGTTTAAGTCGTCGTTGCTGTTTGGCTTCGACTCGTCGTTAATCCCCGAACTATCTCCAAGCAACAGTACGGGTTCACGTGCTCGTTGTATACGCCTCTCTCTGGGTGAAAGACCATGTTGTCAGTCATCGTTGGTTTCAACAAGCTCTCGTAAGTCGTCAGCTCCTATACCGAGGCTTGCTGTGGTTGCACCTCTTGTATCTCCTCGTCTTCAGTTTGCTCTTCTTGTGACATCTCCCACTGGTAGTTGGGCTAGTTGCGCCTCTACCGATTCCTCGGCGTCTGTCGATACCTCAATGGTGGTTGGTGAGTCCTCGCTAGATAGTGTATCATATATACCGTTTACTTCTCGTTCGTCCAACCTCACCGATCTCGATACCTTCACTTGGTTCGACTCCACGTCGAACACTCGTTAGCTCTTCAAATCGTCGGTGTACCCCAATGAACATGCACTTGAACCTCTTCGGTTCCAACTTGATGCGCTTCGACATGTCAATGTGAGAATACCCAATCGACCCGAACACTCGTAGATGATTCAGACTAGGCTTCTTCTTGTATGTCAACTCAAACGGAGTCCTCGTTGGGTGGCTGCTGTTCGTGGATCGGTTGATCAAGTGCACTGCAGTGCTAACTACCTCTGTCCACCATGTTGTCGAAACGTCCTTGTAGTGCAGCATGCTCCGAGCCTTTTCCATTATGGTGCGCTTTATTCGTTCTGCCAAGCCGTTCTGCTGGGGACAGTACGGAACAGTCTTTGATGCCAAATATCATTAGTCTGGCATATTTGCTCCAAAGCCTTGTTCGAGAATTTGGTGTCATTGTCCGAGCGTAGAAACTTGATGCGTTGTCCCCATTTCTTCAAACAATTTTACGAACGACTCGAACTTGGACGAAACCTCGCTCTTCTTCGTCAACAAGAAGGCCACGACGGACCGCGAGTAGTCGTCGACAAATGTGAGCACATATCTCGCGACGCCCTTGGCTTCGTTTTCAGTGGTCCCATAACATAAGAATGGGCCTGTTCCAGTGGGCAACGAGTCCTCGGTAGCCACTGCGACGGAAACCTCGCCACTGTTTGGTTTCCGTTCATGCATCCTCCGCACAGTTTTTTAACCTTCTGTTGAGTCGTCGGTATTTCGTGTGTGGCCTGGCGAGTCCGCCAACGAGGCCTCGTTTAAGTGTTCTACGCGAGCGTGCCAAAGCTCCCACTTACTACCGATCATCGAGTATCGGTGTAAGCCCTGTTTTCCCGGTATTCCAATACGTACGCATTGGCTATCTTCTTCCCCGAAGCGATCGCCCTCGACTTGTCCGAGATGATGCATGTCTTGCTTTACCCATGTCTCGTTCGGTAAATTTTCCGACCGAGAGTAGTCGTCGGTCAAGTCCAGGTATGTGAAGAACTTAGGCCATTTTGATTCGCTTGCCAACGGTTCCTACGAGGCACACCGAACCTGTTCCCGCCACCCGGATCTTCTTTCCGTCTGTGATGATGACATGCATGTCCACCGAAATCTCTTTGTACTCGAACATGCCACCACGGCGTAGTGGCATATGATCCGTTACTCTACTATTGGTCAACTACCTGCCGATCATCTTTTCCAACTGCGAACACCGAGTCCTGGTTAACGTTCGCTATGCCCTTATTGGAATCGCCGTTGACCATATCAGTAACCACCGACATCTCGTTGGTGTCACCATTGGCCATTTCAGGACAGCCCCGATTGATGTGACCCACTTGTCCACAGTTGAAACACTTGCCCTTGAACCCACCGAGCCTTCGTTAGCCGTTGCTTTTGTAGCCGTATGTATACCTTACCGCCTTTGTCGAACCTTCCGTTTTTGCCTCTACCTCAGTGCGAAGTAGCATTGAGGGCTCACTCGGTAGTTTCCTTCTTCTTTTGTCGTTCGTACCCCATGAGCAGCTTAACTTTTACCTCGGTCAGAATCACGTCTCTCGAGTTCTCGACGATCGATGTAATCAACTTGGACTCCGCCGGAAGCCTACTGAAGAGTATAACGACCTGTCGTTCCTCAATTACCGGTTGACCGAGGGTTTGGAGGTTCACGATATGCTCGTCATACCTGTCGATCGTCGTACCGTCCTCTATTTTGAACTCGTGCAGACGACGAGTCATCGTCACTCCGTTGTGTATTGTCGTCCGGTTGTAGAAGTCCCGCAACGTGTTCCAGGCCTGGATGACCGACGCTACCGGGCGAATCTTCGTGTGGTGCTCCAGTGACACACCTTGAGCAATCTGACCGAGAACCTTGATATCGTTGAGCAGCCAGATCTCGTCGACTTCTGCTGGGTCGTTTACCACTTGGACGTGCGCCAGAAGCCCTTTCCTTCCTAGCATTATGTGCATAGTTGTCACTCCCAAGGACGACTTCGTCCTTCTTGGCGGACGTGGACGTGGTGGTGAGTAGCTCGTGTGTGTGGCTGTTACCCAGTTGGTTTTGGGCTCGAGGGGTAGAAGGGAAATGCCAAAGTGATATTAGTTTCATAATCTGAATCTACTCTGTTGTACTTCACCTCCTTCTTGCCCTACATGCTGTTTCTCATCAAATTGCTTACCTATGTTATCCACATGACTTTACTCCACTATACTTGGCACCAACAACGTCTCCTTGACCGGTCGTCACTTGTCCACTCACAGTTCTCTCAGGCACGTACTCTTCCTCCTGCCGCCGTCGGAACCGCTTGTTCATCTTCTGATGACGTTAGCTGCTTTTGGTGCTAGCGAGTACTCGTGGAGTCCCATATCAAAAGAGTTGCTACATAGTGGTGGCAAATGGAAGGCTCACAGTGAGCATAATATTGCGGGTAAACGATGTGCCTAAGACAGAACGCCACTTTAACCAAATATCCTACAATGAAGAACAAATATCTATGTTCGACTTTGAGCAAAAGGTCATTCTGTCCAAGATGGCCATCGCCCGGCCCACGATATGACGGCGCTATCCGAATGGGTAACCCGTGCCTTCGACTTACCCCACCCTTCGTCTAAGTCAGCCTTCTACCGCGCCCTGCGCCAGTGTTCTCCATTCCCTTGATCAATGCATTATACCTTGTATCAAGCGTGGTTTCAGTAGCTTTAAAGCGCAAGAGAGTGTGCAACGATACCTGAAGTGACTACCACAGGAGAATATTAGATTAATACGGCCATGCGCATGGCAAAATTGACTTGGGACAAGTCAAACCAGGGTCAATAAGAAACTACTGGTTGGTTGCATTCTGAAAACATGTCGACAGAAAGCTCTTCGATGGCAATGCGTCAGATTCTAAGCTATTAACAAATAATCAATATCCTTTCTCAAAGACCCTGTGCACAATTTGTAAATTCGCATTATTTATCAGTTTCACCTTTCCTGGGACGACTATACTTCGTCAAATTGATTGAGCCCAAAGAAGGGATGAGTAAATTTGAGTAAGATAGATCAATCATCGCGTAGTATGGAATTAGGTGACGATTTGTCTTTACAAATGTAGGGATTTGACCGTACACTGCGATTGGCGTAATGTCTGTGTTGTGAATTGTAGTGTTAACCACAGTTGAGCAGCACAGTACGATAACTTAGTGTGGGAAAGGGGGGCTGTATAAAGTGTGTGTTGGAGTAGTTAGTGCCCAGTTCTAAAGATTATATCTAATACGAAGAGCCCCCCCCCGATTGGCATCTTGCGCTCCAGCACTGTGTTCGTTGCGTGGGTGAGTTTCTTCTCCACAGCGTTTCCTCAAGTGTATCCTGTATTTTACAACAGGTTATGAGCCTAAACCTATGAGAGCTAGTAGTTCACCCGTGACTGAGAAGAAGGTCATTAAGGACCGACGTTTGACGATGAGAACTTCGAGGTTTGGCTGAAGAAAATAACATTAAAGTTGAATAGAAAGGTTTGTGAAATTACTGCGAAAGAGAGGCTGGCCAGTCTAACAGCACTAACGAATCTGACAAGTACACGAAGTGGGAGAAGGAACGTTAACATGCCATTGTACGACGGGATGATTGACAAGATAGTGAAGACCGAAGCCACCACATGATGATGTAAGTGACGAAAAAACGCATAAGCGAAGCAAGAGGGGTGATTGTGCACATGGATCCTTCAAGATAGAGAAAGACGTAGGCAAGCGAGTCAAAGACCTTAAGCAAGTGGTGATGACGCTTATTAGTCGCTGGAAGTAGTGTGGATGTGGACACCTCTGCTAGCATTTGACGGTGACTCATGCATGGAGTGCTTAACACCTCTGGTTGCTGAAGTTGCTAGATGTGAGAGATGTGAACACAAATGACTGCCCACTAATTCTGAGTAGACGTGCAAATATCAAGTTCATGCTGAGTGCGATGACGGTGGAATGGGGAATTGTGAGGACTGGTGGACCTAAGGAAGGGCTTGCGCCAAGATCACCAACTCGAAGTGTTTCCCGCTATTCATATCCTAGCAGAAACATTGGATATCTCTTAGCCACGAAGGTTGTCATTTGATATGCATCAAGTGAACCACAAGTCGGACTAAATGAATGACGAGGAGGTCACTGACAACGAAGAAATATACTACTTGTGCTGACAAATGAATTTATTGCCATCGTGACTTATATTCATGTTGTTGTTTCCAAAACCGGTTAGACTACACCAATGACATAAACTTGGTGTTAGTGAAAGGCTGCAACACATCGGCGGACACCGATTCCAGTCTTATACCTGTGCCGTAGTTGCCGTCACAGGCGCGGTTGCAGGCAACAGCAACAACGTCACCTGCATAAAATGCATATGTAACACGGTATATATTTGGCCTATCTATAATTTTTGGTCCAAAATCATCAGATGTGCCAGTATCCAGGATAGAAACTGGATTCTGGATTAATTTTAAGGTCTACACGACGACGTGGTCAAGGAAAAACAGGTTTGGAGGTAGAATAGTTAATATTAGGAAGAGATAGACAGCTTGATTTTAGTGTTGAAGCTACGAGAAATCCAGTGGACGCTAGCAAGTAGGCTAGCGAACCGATAAGGCCTCATTGAATATCACTTTTCAATTTCCTCTCCAAGCGTCAATTGCCCTGCAAGGTACTATCCTCCGCCATCACTCAGCACCCTTTTGCTCTGCAGCCTCTCCCTCCGCGCCTCCTCCGCTACGCGAAATAGTAGCACTCGTCGAGTCAAGCTTCGGTTCAAGATCCGCGGTTCAAGACTCGGGCGCTCGTGGCCATATATTGTGGGAAGCGAGTCGTCCTGTGGTTACTGGTACCAGCCACATCGTGGGAAGCACTAGATCACGAAGGGGAGTCTTTATTCGGGGAACGCTCTCTCGAGCTGTGTTTGCATCACGGCGTGTGGCTGGTGGAAAACATCCGCTAGGCACGACGATATGAATAGTCGAGTTTTTAGTTTCAACAGCTTTACGGTACTTGCCTTGCTGAATTTGACTTTGTTCTTCATGAATTCCAATTTGGGTTCATGAAGTTGGATTTGTTCTTTGTGAAATTGGGCTTGTTCTTTATGAACTTGGACGGGAAAAGGTGTACTTGTGGAGACTGTATCCTACCTGGAGTTCCCCGTTACATCCCCCCACTTGGGTTGAAAACACCCTCAACCAATGATAAGCTAGGAAGAAAGCGTCGCTCTCTTTCCTTCTCTTGTCGACATCCATCGACAGGTCACCACTGTGGCTTAGCGGCTTGCATTAAGCCTTTTGCGCGAGCAGAAGACACGCCACTGGGTTTCCACGTCAACGCACTGAAGTATGCTTCGAAAGGCAAGCACCCACGATGCTTCGGCGCCTTCCAAGACAGCTAGCAACCCTACCGCTGCTGCTACCACACAAGGAGGGAGCCCGCGACGCAGTCGCTCGCGCTTCTTGTCGCCCGATGACAGACCGAACCCTCGGTACGCCTATCGGGCCACAGTTGTAGAGCGGAGTATCTGGTCTTTGATATCCCAACGATAACAGGATCGAAGTCCGACGGGGACACTACCGGATCTATGAAGGCTCCTGCTCCTTCGTTGGACGCTCCTGTTGATGATCTGAAATCATTGTAGGCAAATGCGGATCCCGCAAGCTCGCCTACCAGAAAACTTACCTTTTGACGAAAGTAAGACTTGAGCCAGCAGCTTCTCAAGAGAGGGCTAACGAGGATGCTGCTGCGTGTGGTGTTGTAAAACGCGCAAATCCGTCAGATATGGGTAAATATAACGCACCACAACAATCGTCGAATTAGGTCGGCGCTGGTTGATCTGCACTGGTTGTCCCCAAGCGGTTTGGACCTTCCGGGACAGCTGGTGTCTCGCTTCCGCCGAGTACCAACCAATCAAACCAGCCAATAATACGTTATCCCGTGCCATCCACCAACGGATGGACGACGGCGCGTTAGCACTTTACGGGTCACTGAGGCAAAGGCTACTCGGCTGAAAGAGTAACGGTACCCGGGCAGTACGGTATACCGACCCGCCGAGCTCGGCGGTGTTTGTTCTTCGCGCTTGGCGAGACACGCCCTTACCCCCGGGCCAACCTAATCTCTTGGCACTACCAGTCGGAACTCTACAAGCTAGCCTCTCAAGTTCTGACGGCAGACATAATCCGGCCCGTGCAGAGACTTACCGGAAGAATGTATACGTGTTGTGGACCTAGAAAATTCTGCTCTGTTTAGGTTTATGGGCTTACGCCTCTTTTCGGATTTCTAATTGGTTCCTATACAATATATATAGTGAAATAGAGTCGTTATAGATCTTACCGACCTTTCGGTCCTGTCGATGCGACTGTTATGGGCTCTCCTAAGAGTCGTTGACCTCCGCGTCGTGTCGTATCTTCATCCCGTAGTTCTGGGGATACTGTAGCCGAGTTCTCAGTCACGGCTTCCAACATTCAAGAAGCCATCGGGCGGGTTCGTACCGTGGACCCCACTCCTAAGATGCTCATTAGCCGCGTTTAGATCCTCGTACCGTAGAATACGGCTCTTTAGATTCAACTTGGGACCGAAATTTAGTGTTCCTACATCGCATGCGGCTACGGAGCGTGCAGCCCCTGGTTGCATGCAGCATCTGGTTCTCCTACCCAAGAGCCCGCTATCACGAAAGGGTATCGTACCCTTTCGACTCTGAGTTCGAGAATGCTGAAGATGAGGGGGCTGTCACCGAGTCTCAAGAGATCTCCAGCAATCTCGATGAACGGTAAGTACGCTTTAAGCTGCTCGACAGCAAGGCGCTTCAGAGGTAACATCCTCTGCGCCTTCCACGCCAGCGTATCCTCAGGATATTACCCACCGTATGAGGAGACTGGATCTCCAATGTTCTTGGAGAAACTCAGTGCCCCTCGTGGTCTTAACCAGGGGCACACTTCTCGCGGTGCCTATGAATGTGCCTTGGTTCAGAATGAACCACTCTTTGTCGACGACATCGAGGCCGCTAGGTGTGTGCTGCTTGCACCACACCGGGTTCCTTTAACCCCCCAACGACCAAGGTTGTATAAAGCAGCATGAATTCATGTTGTAGGTACAACATGTTCTAATAGGGATTGGCTCTAAAAGTGGCCAAAAAATTGTGAAATCAAGTATAAACAAATTCCTCATAAAAAGAGCGATGCACAGGGGTAGGTCCGATTTGATCAATAAAAAAGTCATTTGTACAATAAAAAGGTTGCGGGAAACATAGAAAAGATAGCAAAAAATCATCCAATCATGACTCGTTTTTTGCATGCATCAGGTGTTGTTCCAAGGTCGTTCCCTTCTGATCATGTGCCTCGCGAAAACCCTGACTACGAAATTGTAAACGGACAGCGCAAACGTAGGCAATGGCAATGCAAATTTTGATCTACCCGTAAGTGATACATTGGTGAACGACGTGCTACCAAGTTCTACTGTCAAGGTTGCAGTTCCTCGGATAAAGCACGGTATACTTTACTTGATGTACAGGCAGAAGTATATTGCTAACTCTCTATGCTATGCATAACATACTTGTGCAATAAGGTCTGGCCGCACTATAAAAACAACACGTTCACCTGCCATCAAATATGGCACTCTCGGTGTTAAAATGGAGCTGAACGCCCTCGTCCACGCTGTGGACGCGATATCCAGAATCACGAAGCTGGCGGTAGTACTGGGAAGCGGAAATGCCATCGGAGAGGCCACGGTGACACCGAGGACGAGAACGCTAGTGAAACAACCTAGCTAGCGATGATAGGGATGCTGCTGAGGCGGTAGCTCTGGAAGCTGAAGCTGAACAGGAGATTGCAGATGAAGAAGACCAGTAGTGTTAGAAACAAAGAGGTCGCAGTGGTGATAAAGTGTTAGTGGAGCTGCGGATGGCCGTGCGTCGAGCAGGTGTATCATTTGATGAGTGTAGTTTCAGCTAACGCAAAGCAATGCATTCAGTTCAATTTATACACTAACATCAGTGGTTAAGGTTGATTGCTGTTGGCTCCTATTCATGGACGACGAGGGGCTGCCCCGTTTCTTGATAAAAGGGACTCTGGCCGAAATTACGCCATGTCCACTTTATGCGCCACAAGCATGAATATACTACATTAAGCCGAAAGCGACGTTGTATATTTCATCATGTTGGAGATACGGTGAAATGGCGTATCGCGTTTTTCAGAAAAGGACCACGTACTTATACGGGACTATACAATTTTTAAGTGTTGCCCGGCTATAACTGGGTGTATTTGACAACATGATTGAATTTCCTTTTAAGTACGAAAATCGATTTCGTCGTTGGTGGGTTAAGGAATTTGCTAGTCTCCGGAAGACCGGGGTGGGCTCTTCCCTGTGTGGGGATACTCTCGGGCACAGCCCGAAAACACAACGACCCAGTCTCAGACAGAAGACCTGTTCTGGAGATGGGTCTCCTTAACGAACTTCACAGTTCAGGAGTTAAAAGAACTCCGGGAAGATCGCTTGTTGTCCTACGTCTTGGACCAGCACGATCTTCGTATTGAGTTTGCTCACTTAATTGCTAAGCGGCAACTCCACTCCGTCATGGATGGACATAGACATCAGTCTAAGTCCGCTTATGATGGGCGCGGGTACGGTACTACTTACGCCCCGGCTTTTGTCGATCCCAGATCTTGACAGCCTTCGGGCAGTCAACCTGGAGCGGGTCTTCCGGCTCCCACGAGTTCTGCGACGAGGGGCAACCTCGCCAGTTCACAAGCAGCTGGCGCTTCCCAGAGTGCCGCCGCTCTCGGACGACCTGCTCCACATGGAAGTAGAGCTCGTCGTTCCGATCAAGGAGGGTAGGAGGAGCTCTCACACGCCTTTGAGTACGAGGATCCTTCTCCGCCTCATCCTTCTGGACCCTCAACTTCGGGTCGGGACTCCGTGGGGTCCCTGTTGAGTGACGATGTCCGTGAGCTCCGAGATCACGTGTATGCGATCGAGATAGACCTTGGGCTGGGGTTTGGTGGTCAGGCTGCCGCTCAGTCTGGCAAGCCGGGGGCCCTAGAGGCCCTTCGTCAAGATGTGGACGCTCCGGCATACGACCGTCATCGGCGCTTTCTTCCTAGCTTATCATTGGTTGAGGGTGTTTTCAACCCAAGTGGGGGAGATGTAACAGGGTTACATGAGGGGTACCCCGGATAGGATACCTCCTCTAGAAGTAGATATACTTCTGTGAATATTCGTTTTGTGGATATTCAGTTGTGGGTGGTGGACCACACCAGGTCGGGCGGCTGAGGGCCAACCATTAGTATTTGACCTACTTTTATATACATGTATAGGAACAAACTATAGTTAACTAGTTATTTGTATTACAGGTCATACCATGAGATATCCGACCTCTCCGACCCCCAACCCTAAGCATAACCAGGCCAGTCGAGGGGGTGTCACCTTTAACTATCGCCCTGCCTCACCCCAAATACCCTTCAGATAGCAGGTGACTGAACCCTAAGCCCGCTACGGCTCGCAAGTCGAGCCTTCGCTTGCCGGAGGGGCAACATTGGGTCCTGAGTTTGCAGCCTCATGAATAACCACGTCCCCGACGTGGAGAAGTTGTTTGCTGAGCGGCTGAAAATGGACACGTCGGAGAAGGACGTGCATGCCCGCGTCACAAGCTACTTCATCAGCTTTGACAAGCTGGTTGACGACAACGGACTGGCGTCCTGGGTCGGTCGGGCGGAGGTGACAGATTCCGCTGGGCAGCAGCGGATGAAGACACGCTACAAGCTTCTGATGGCAAACCTCGCCCCGGCAATGCTGCGTGTGGACATTCAGCGGCTTGCTGAAGTGACACATCGCCATGTCAAGCAAGATGACGTCGCGCTCTACGAACTGATTGTGACTAAAGCATCGTTGCAACAGCACTATCACCAGATGCAACAGGAGGTGAAGAAGGCTGCTCCGGAGAAGCCCAAAAGCACTGCGAAGAAGAGTGATGGGGGAGGCAGCGAACCAACGGCTGCTACGCCTACAGAGGCTCGCAAAAACACCGGTCAGCTAAAAAAACCTGTTGTGCCGCCGACCGCGGGCTGTTTGGTGTGCAAGGGTAGTCACTGGACGCGTGATTGCCCCCAGGAGCAGAAGAAGGCTGCTCTTTAAGCCTTTCATGACAACAAACAAAAGGATGGAGTTGAACGTGCTAAGGCTGTGAAATACTCGAGTTCATCCGAGCACGGAAGACGCATGTGTATCAATGGGGTGCTGGACGTCCCGTTTTGCCCAGATACTGGAGCGGACAGCAACATTGTCTCTAGGGCAATCGTGGACGAGCTGGTTGAGCTTTCTGATCGGGTTGAAGTCCGCGCATTGGTACGACCAGTGAAGGTTCAAGTAGCGGGTGATGTGCAGATGCTCTGTCGTTCCTCTGTTGTAGTGGACGTGCGGATCAACACTGCTGCCGGTCCGGTGAAGCTGCGGGACGTCCCGTGTCTCGTGCTTGATGGGGATGAAGACGAGTTCTTACTGGGTCGCAAGCCCATGCAGGATATCGGGATTGACATCGAACGACGCTTTGAGCAGTTGGCTGATGGAGGACGCGTCAGCGAAGGCGATGGAGACGATGTTACCAGCAGTGATGCTGAGCTGGAATTTCAAGTGGATATGGCGGAAATCCACGTGCACTTAGAACGAATGTTAGATGCTGCTAAGTGTGCTGGCTTTGCTCCTGCTTTGCTTGGCAAGCTGCGGACGTTGGTGTACAAGTACGCCGATGTGTGGCGTGTCCGTATCGGGGCTGATCCCCCCACGAATGTCGAGCCGCTCAAGGTGCGACTCCAGCCTGATGCTCAGCCTTACAGGAGTGGAACGCGCAAATATCCAGAGCCGAAGCGAAAGTTCCTGCGTGATTTCGTCCAAGAGCTGGAGCGCAATGGTCTTGTCCGCCGCAACAACACCGGTAGATGGGCGTGCCCCGCACTTCCAGTGGTGAAACCGCACAGCGAGGACTTTCGTTGTACTATTGACTATCGACCCGTGAACCGAGTTATCATTGCTCTGGCCGGTGCCACGCCCAACATGCTGTCGGTGATCCAGAGTGTCAAGGGCGCCTACGGTTTTGGTCTATTTGACCTTTTCAAAGGCTTCTGGCAGCTACCGTTGGACGTGGCAAGCCAAGAATTGTTCAGCTTCGTTACGGAAGATGGCGTCTTCACGCCCACACGGGTTCCTCAAGGTGCAAGCGATTCTGCAATGCATTTTCAGTTGCAAATGCAGAATTTCTTTCGGGACATGTTGTATGTGAGCGTTCTTGTCTGGATAGACGACCTATTACTGTTCGCTCGGACGGCTGAACACTACCTCGCCAATCTGGAGCAGTTTTTTCAGGTGCTCCGCACGCGCAGACTAAAGCTGAACGCAAAGAAGTGCGTGTTGTTTGCCACGAAGATGACTTGGTGCGGCAAGGTCGTGGATGGGGAAGGGATTCAACATTCCCCGGAGCGTCTCAAAGCGTTAGTAGGTCTACAATTACCGCCTACAGCAGCAGCTCTGCAGCAGTTCCTTTGCGCAACCAATTGGCTCAGGGACTCTCTTGTAGACTACGCACGGACCATCCAGCCTTTGCAGGCTAAACTCGAGCAGGTGATGGCGCGTCGGGGTCGGCGCAAGAGCCAGCTGACGGGCGTCGATCTCGAGTGGCCAGGTGATGATGCTGCGGCTTTCAAAGCAGCAATGGATTTGATTGCCACGTCCAACAAGCAGCATTTTGTCGACCAGGAGGTCGACGTTTGCCTGTTCACAGACGCTTCAAACACGGGATGGTCTATCGTGGTCTCTCAAGTGCTGCAATGGGATGATGCTGTTTCAGTGACGGAACAAGCACATCAATTGCTAGTCTGTCGCGGAGGGCAGTTCACGGGAGCGTAATTGAATTGGTCAATCGTCGAGAAGGAGGCGTATCCCGTGATCTGTGCATGCGCCGATCTTTCCTACTTAGTGAAGCGGGAGAAAGGCATCCACTATATACTGTGATCGCGCGAATCTGGTGTTCATCTTCTCTCCTGACAAGACTGTGAAGCCCCACCTGCAAAGGAAGTTGCAGCGATGGGCGTTGCAACTTGTCGGTGTCAGATACGTCATAGAGCACATCAGCGGCGCGGAGAATGTATGGGCGGACCTGGTCTCCCGTTTGGGACAGCGGACCCTTGCTTCCGGCCCTCCAACAAGTACAGCAAAGCGAGTGTTTCTCCTGTGCGATGATGTACAAGACCCGGAAGCGGAGGCATGTGAAGAGCGCGGTGCTAGGGATCCCGACGAGTGGTGGGCAGGAGTGGACTTCAGCGTGAAGGACTTCTGCGTTCGAGCGCATGATGTGAACGTGTCGGCGGCATGGATGCAGGTGCCACTTGGTACTGATCTCTCGGACACCACTGCAAGCGCGAAGCGTGTCACTACGCGCAGCAGCAGGGACGTGTCAGTTCTCCGTCCACTGCAGCACGACGACTTTGTGTGGCCTACAGATGACTCTATTCGCAGCGTGCAGCGCAGCTACCGTGCAGTAGCTCCAGCCGAAGAGGATGCTGATGGACTAGTGCGAGTGGAGGGCAAGCTGTGGATACCCAGCGAAGCTCGTGAGCTGATGCAGCGACTGTTTGTCATTGCGTGGTGGAGATGTGATGGCAGCTGCGCTGGAAGCGCGGTTTGCTGTGAGCAACCTCAGGACCTGTGTTTCTCGGTTTTTGCGTGGCTGCTTGTTATGCAAGCTCGTGAAAGGGGGCAAGTTGGTCCAGAGGCAGTGGGGCCCGACATCTACGGCTACCACACGAAATGAATGCCTACACATGGACTACCTGTCACTTGGCGAATCCTACGGCTCTGCCCGCTATGTGCTCGTCCTCAAGGACGAACTCACGCACTATTGTGAGTTGATCGCCGCCGACTCGGCAACGAGTGCTACGGCTGTTGAAGCCGTCCTTGACTGGTTCAAACGCTTCGGGCTCCCAGCCACGTGGGTGTCAGATAACGGTAGCTACTTCAAGGCTCTGTCATGGCCGAGCTCGCCGAGCGTCTGAAAGCCGTGCACAAGTTCGTACCAGTCTACACACCCTGGATAAATGGCACGGTTGAACGTGTCAACCGTGACATTCTCCAGGTTCTACGGGTCATACTAATGGAGATGAACCTGGATACACGTAATTGGCCCTACCTACTACCGCTCGTCCAGGCTAATCTCAACCACTCTGCTGTGGCTTCACTGGCTGACCGTGCCCCGGTGGAGCTTTTCACAGGGCTACCCGCCCCGTCTATGCTGGACGTTGTGGTGGTGCCTGTTGATGGGGATACCCGCCTGGAAACGTTTGACTCTGCGGCTGTCGCGCCGCACCTTGATACCCTCAGGGAGCATCTCGCTACTATGCATTTGGAGGTCACCGACCGCAAGGAGCGGCGCCGGGTATATGAACTGGCCCGCTCGAAGGAACAGATTTGCAACTTTGAAGTCGGGGACTTCGTGCTGTGGTCCCGCGTGGATACGCGCATGCGCGGGCATAAACTGCTGGTCCGCTGGGTTGGACCCTTCCGCGTGGCCCAGGCGCTTTCGCACTCGTTCATCGTGAGTCATCTCCTCACGGGAGATGAGTTTGAGGTGCATGGCTCGCGCCCTCAAGCACTATTGTGATGCCGAGCTGGGGGCGACAACGGAGATCCGCGAGCATGTCGCTACCCAGGGTATCATTTTGGGGGTGCGGGCCATCGTGTCCCACCGCTTTGACAACGCTGCCAATGAATGGCAATTGCATATGACCTGGCGTGGCCTCGAAGACGCGGAAAACTCATGAGAGCCGTTTGCATCTATCTACCACGACGTCCCTGTTCTGGTCACGCAGTACGTGCAATCGGTGGACGCTCCTGAGCTAGCGGCTCTGCTGTAACCGTCAACTTCAAGTTGACTGTGTCACAAGTCACACTTTCACAAGTCACACTTTCACACGTCACACATGCACAAGTCACACATTTGGGTGTGACACACGTTTCAAGATTTTCATTTTTGGTTTTTGGTTTTCTTCAGCTTTCATGTTTTGCGGCCGCGGGTCATCTTGGGGGGCAGTGTCGTGCGCGAGGCACCTTGGTTCCAGACGACACCGCGGCCGTGGTGGGCAAGGCGCGCCCAGTCACCCCGTCCGTTGGCGGCATCCATCCCGGCCGCACCTCTCGAGCACAATCCCAGTTGCGAATCCACGGCGCGGGAAGGAACGCGAGTCTCGGACGAGTCCTGTGCAGCGCGCATGTCGGCGATCCACTAGGCCAAGCAGCTCGACGGCAGTGGCGTAGCGGCACGCGCGGGCAGGGTAGAACTTGACGACAGCACGCACGGGCAGGGCAGCATTGGACAACGGCACGGGCAGGGCAGCATTGGACAACGGCACGCGCAGCCACGCCGGCGGAGAACGACGGTGATCGGATGAAAGGCGCTGGGCGCGAGGACTTGTAGGGCAGTGCTGTTCGAGGTCTAAGTTGCTAAATGACACTTCGTTTTTTACTCTAAAGAGCTCAAGTGCTATAGATAGCAGCAAATCGGTTTGCTCTCGGGTTTATGCAAACCCCTCACCGTGGCAAACTTGCCCACAGAGTGGGGTTTGACTAAAATTTTGACTAATTTAATCAACATTTAGTCAAACCGGTGCAGCTGCATAAAACTAAAACTAAACTAAATTTTGGCTCGTTTCTGCACAAATTTAATTTAGTTTTACACAGTGGAGATGCTAGAACTTTATTTACTATATCTTTTTAGGAGATTATGTATCTATGATGATATCTAGATTTTTTACGATTTGCTTCAATACGCGTAACTACATTTCGTAGGCATTTCAGTCATAACGTATCGTCGAGGATGCCACTTTTCTCAACGTCATCAGCTAATATTGTATGAAGCTTGTAAAGTGCCTCGGATGCTGTCGGTCGTATTGACGGATCAAGTGATACACATGCATTGCCCAGCTCAACGACAGCTCTGACAATTTGTTTGGAGAATTTAACGTGGAGTTTCCCAGTAGCCACCAGTTGCAAAATTGCGGGCTCGGGCATCTGTCGGCTCGAATCATTCGGGTCTTTGGCATGCCAATATGGCGATGCGTGTGTGTCCAGCTCTGACAACACTACCCCAAAAGAAAACATGTCAGCCTTGTCGTCATATTTGTCACCGATCATCACCTCCGGTGCCATCCACAAACATGTTCCAACACCGCCAGTCATCGATTCGTTCACACGTTCTCGTGATGTCCCAAAGTCTGTGAGCTTAGCATCCAGCTTCTCGTTCAGCAAAACGTTTTTAGATTTGAGGTCGCGGTGAATTATCGGGGGGTCCAGTGAATGCATATACGTCAGCGCATGAGCAATGTGTAGGGCAATCTTGAGTTTGTCCCTGTTGAAGCCCATAGGATAATTCTGCTCTTCATAGTCGCTCAGTAATGCCTTCAAGTCACCTCCGGCCATGAACTCGGATACAACACACATATTTGTCAAGGAATCCCAAGCTACACCTATGAACTCGACGATATGGGGTGTTCCATGGATGCCATCATTTTCACTTCTGCCAAAAGATCAACAACATGTGAGATGCTGCGACGAGTCTCAGGTAAAAGCATCTTCACAGCTACACGTCGACCATTGTAGAGCCCTGAATACACAATCCCGAAGCCTCCACGACTAAGAAGCTGAACAACAACAACTTTGTCCCGAGGAATACGAGCTGCCACGACGAAATCGTCTTCCCATGGACGATTCATCGTTGTCCCCTGCAATGTTGAACTCGTAGTTGATCCAGATAGAAAAGTTCGGCCTGAACAGTGATAGCTGGAACCAAAGCTGGAGAGAGCAGGAGTGAATGAACGTGCTGTGATCTGCTCTCTGAAGGTTGAACACGTGCTGCTGCTTTGGGGAAGGAACGTACGACCGCTGAC
This sequence comes from Phytophthora palmivora, assembly GCA_008079305.1. Taxonomy (NCBI): domain Eukaryota; phylum Oomycota; class Peronosporomycetes; order Peronosporales; family Peronosporaceae; genus Phytophthora; species Phytophthora palmivora. The sequence goes on along the minus strand of VOQZ01000700.1, from coordinate 8,399 downwards.
TGGCTTGGACAGATAAACCATGTCGTCAGGTTCCAACATGGCGACACTATCACTTGGTTCAGTATTTCTAGGGAACTGAAGCTTCCGCTTAGTCGATCGCCACTTCCACACGATAAAGCCAACAACACTGAGGATCAGCATTGCAGATATGAGAAGAACACTGATAAATGTAGCGCTATGAAGACTGTAGGCACTGCTACCGGTTGAAGATTGAGGGTCAACCGTAGTGCCAGAAGAAGAGGAGTATTCGACTTTATCAGTGATGGTGCTCGAGCTGGATGAGGTGCCGTTATTCATGTTGGTATAGAATTTGCTGGCTTGAAAGCATTTGTGTGTCGTCACAATGTTCATGTCTGGTGAAGATAAGTAGGAGGACGATATGCTACAGTTGGTAGCAGGGAAGAATTGGACGTTTATCGATCCGTCTTCAAGTATCGCGGCGATAGTCGACGAGTTTGCTGCCGATGAGATCGAGTCAATTGCGAATGGTACGCAGCGTCTCGAATCTTGTAAAACGTGAGTCTGTGTGTAGGTGCTGCAGTTTTCATATCTGAACTGGTCCATAATGATGTACCTCGTTTCTGTGAATGCCGCTTTAATGTACTCGTGGGTGTCTGCGTCGACACTCATGCAGGTTGAATTGTAGTAGAACTTGTTGTCACCAAATACTACAGCGCTGCAGCTCTGTTCACTGCAACTTGACGAAGAATTAGAGACCTGCATACCCAACGGAGCACTGGAACACTCGCTATCACCGTAAAACGCAATCACCTTCGACATCGCTGCGAATGTGGGCGAAATGCTGCTGGAAAAATAAAGAGAAATCATCACAGCAGGCCGATATGGCAGTGTCATGGTCATTCGAGAATGATCAAAGCATTGAGTGTCTTCAACATAACTTCCGACTCTCAATGGTACAGCCCGACAAAGATACGGTCATGTCCTCATTAGCAAGTCAACTCACCCAGTGTCTGACGTCCAAATGCCGACGAGGACCGATATGGAAGGCGCATAGTGGCATGGACCCAAAATTCTCAATGGAACCCGCTCCATTGAAGCTCTGGGATCATCAGAGCGCGTCTAATTTGCCTTCAGCTGGAGTTCTGGAGTACTACTCGTCGTGGGATTGTCGGAGATGCTTCTCGAAAGCGTCGAGCGGGAGCATGGCTACTCGTTGGCCACGTTTTCGATCGCGGTTGAGCTCAATACAATGGTCTCTCGCCTCATCGTACGTGCACGTGACCACCTCGCCCTGCTCAACGAAAAAAGTTAGCGATACTTGACAACACTACATTGGATGGTATCGTAGATTCACCTGCTGAGTGAGCTGCTGACGATGTCGAAAGTCTGTGTGGCTGGTGTAGAAGACGTACTCGCGTTGGACGAGTGCCGAGGTGTCCTTGTCTACACTAACAGCGTTGATGGTCTTCTGCTGACGATGCAGCTCCAGTCGCTTGACTTCGACCGCTTCAGCTTTTGAGACGCCTCCATATTGCTCCAGCTTAGCCACTTGTCCACGCTTCTGGAACTGCTCCTGGATGGACACCATGCCTTTGAAAGCATGTAGCAGCGAGTCCTTCACTAGACGCCCAGTCTCCTTAGGCTCCAGCATCATTAACGCTGAAGCAACAGCTTCCAACGTCGACATACAACCCTCCATTGGTTCACTACAATACACCCGTTAGTTCTATCTTTTTCCTCGCTAACGGTGTCAATCCGTACCGCCTCAAGTCGCCATAGATGCTCCGTTTCGGCATTGTTTCTCCGTCTTCAGCTACGCCTTCCTCGTTGTCGAGACAGACGTAGTGGAGACTAGCACCTCGTGCTTCCCAGTCCCTAGCAGCCTTCTCCCAGTGTTCCCTGTTCCGTCGTGCGATCTTCTTGGCCTCCTTCCATGTGCCATCAATGACAATGAGCAGCACGCGCTTCACTCTCGTCTCCACCTCCCCTCTCGCCACACTCAGAGACTGCGCATATTCATCCGGGAACAGCACCATCGCCACATCAAACCTGTCGTCACCCCCTCCATACAACAAAGCATCAAGCTCGTCGCTCACTCCAGGCCCGCAGTCGCAGTCATCGACCGTCACGAGCGTCACATTCGCAAGTGTCTGAGCCAACACGGGCACGGACGAGATGGCTGCCCGTCGTTGCCTCTCATGCTTATGCTGTAACACCAACACATGCGTCAACTCGGTCGTCAAGAGTGCATGAGGCAACGACGCGCAATAACACACACGAGGTGGACGCTTACACCGATCACAAGCCTCTCGAACCATCCAATTCTACAATGAAGTGGACACAACTGTCCACCAAACGTAACGGCTAAAGATGGACCAAAATAAAGATACTCAAAAGTGTATGGTTCAGGAAGAGAAGATTCCTTACGAGATAGGATTAATTAAGCTACAAACAAGCTTAAGCCGTGGGCTGGTACACGGGGTCCACGGGAGCAGGCGCAGCAGCAGCCGGGGCAGGCACGACAGGGGTCGTGGGCTCCACGTACGGGCGGTAGACCTCCTCCTTGGGCTCGAGGATCGTCACGACATCGTCCAGAGCACGCTTCGGGCCCTGCTTGCCCGTCGGGTCATGCGGCAGCATGATCGACACCTTGACACCAAGCACACCCTGACGCATAAGCACGTGACGCACAGCCGTGTCGACGTACTCCTGCGAAGCGTTACCGGTCTTAACCATGTAGCCCTCGTTGAACTTCATGGCCTTAGCACGCTGAGCACGAAGCTTACCAGACACAATGACCTGCACACCCTTGGCACCAGCCTCCATGACGAAGCGCACGACCGAGTAGCAAGCACGACGGACAGCAAGACCACCGAGAAGACGGTACTTGAGCGACTCAGCCTGGGCCTGCGAGCACAGACCACGGTTGGCCACACGCTCGGCGTAGAGCTCCACAGCTCCGTCCGGGAAGTTGAAACGCTTCTGCACGACGGACGTAAGGGCGCGAATGCGCTGGCCCTTCTCGCCCAGCACCTCCTGCGTACGCGTGGCACGGATGATGATCTCCGTGCGCATGGGCGTCACACGCACTTCAACTCCAGAGTAGCCATCACCGTAGAGCTCACGCTGGAGCAGCTCGTTGAGCTCGGCGTAGAACACACCGTCGGCCACGAATTTGCGCTTCTTGGAGATGTTGGCAGCCATGTCTTCTTCTCTTGGAGATTCCTGAGTGAGCTGCTATAGTCGAAGAGGTAGTGGAGAGAGCATGTGAGCCAATGGTTTCGTGTAGGGGAAGGTGACGGGAAGGTTGCGTGAAGGTATGATCGTTTCATGACGATGGTATGTAATTCTTGTGATGAGTGAGACGAAGCGACAGCGCATTGAGCAGCTCATTGAGCGGGGAGATCGACTAGCGAATGCGCAGCAACCACGGACTGGAACGAGCTGTAATTTGCACACGACGTCGTCACGTAGCAAGGCTACAACATGTTCCATTTTTACGACACGACGCTCGTCCTGGACGCCACTAGAAGACGCAAAGCTTTGCAACTTAGTACAACAGTTTGGTAGCTCGAATTGGAGTGAAATTGCGTCCTATTTCCCATCTAGAGACCGGAAACGATGTCGTGAGAGGTTCGTGAACCACTTGGCACCGTCACTATCTACAGCGAGTGCGTGGACTTCACAGGAAGATGAGAAATTGCTGCAATTGTATCGAGATTTAGGGCCCAAGTGGACGAAATTGGCCACGAAATTCCATGGGAAAAGTGCGGAGAATGTCAAGAATCGATGCTTGATGCTGGCCAGGAAGAGAGCGAAGAGACAGGAGGGAACTATGAGAGCATCACCTCAACGGTGGACGGTAGCCGAGAAGGACAAATTACGGTCGTGGTAGACACGCATGGAGCGAGGAATTGGCTGTTTATTGCCTCGCAGTTACCAGGACGCACGGACTTGCAGTGTTTGCAGCAGTGGTACAGGACACTCGATGATGACGTGGTGAAAGGGAAGGGAACGTGGACACAGAGGGAGGACCAACTACTGGTAGACAAAGTGGCGGAGATCGGACGGAAGTGGACGGAGGTAGGAGTGGTTGGCTGTATTGAGGTGGATGGAGGTGCTGAGGCTAGATGTGCTACAGGTTGCTGCGTTCTTGCCCGGTCGGATTGGAAATCAATGTCGTGAACGGTTCTTGAACCATTTGGACTCGTCGATCATCAAAGTAAGTGTCAGATTCTCGAAAATGCTGTACCATGTATCTTATGACAACTTTGTTCTTGTCAGACACCATGGACGGCTGCTGAAGAGATGATTTTAACAAATGCCGTTAAAGCGCACTCGACTCAGTGGGGCCTGATTGCTGCTAAATTGCCAGGGAGGTGCGAAAATGACATCAAGAATCATTGGTACTCGCGAGAACGACGTCGTATGCTGGCAGAAACTTTGCACAATGAGCTACCAGCAACTTCCGAAATGCTTTGAGTGGTATGTTTCCATGGCAATAACAAGTTATCACGTCCGAATTTTCAGAGCGAGAGCCCCGTGAAATACTAAACCTATACTCTAGAAGTATATGAACGCGAGAAGGCTCAACAGTTTATGTGGTAAAGGAAATTATCTATGCAGCTGATTGGAACGCTGCCGACATCGCCATCACTTTCTGCTGTTGTCACGAATTGCCACCTTGTGCGGTCAAAGTCGTACCAACTTGTAACCAAACCTGAGACCGCACAAAGGTGTAGACTATCTCCGATTTTTCCAAGAAAGTCACTCGACGAAAAATTTCTTGGAAATACCGTTAATTGAAAGATGAGTGCCAAGGCTCAAACTACGGTATGACTCACTCTTGAATTTTCTTCAGCTGAACCACTTGCTTCCTCGTTTTGATGTTCGGATATTCGGCTACAGCTACTCCGGCCCCTGATGACCGCGACTACGACATGGACGAATACAGCTCGGACGAATACAGCTCGGACGACGAAGGGCTAGGACCTGTTAGTCGTTACTGGCCGTTTGGTGGTGTAGGCAAATCGACAGACGTTCCCGTTCCATCAGGAGTTGGGTCCACTCTGATCAACAAGATTCTTGCTAGAGCTGAAGAGGGTGCGGGGGAATACACGTTTGGTGGAATCGCCGACACATTACCAGCAGTTCCAGGCCTTTTTGTTGACGGAGTGGGGCAGATTCTGTTCCTCTAACTGGTGAATATGCAGAAAAATTAATCGCTAAAAGCGAAAAATCTCCGTTCGGTCACAATTTCGACACCAAAATGGACGAGAACGTCCGTAAAAGTTGGCAACTTCAACCAAATCAAGTGAAACTAAAGAACCCAACTTGGCAGAGCGGTATTGATAAGCTGATACAAAGTATCGCAGAACGTTTAGGCTACAAGTCTGTCCCAATGCAAAGTGTACTTTACAAGGTATTGGTGTACGGTGAAGGTGGACACTTTCTGAAACATCAAGACACTGAGAAGGAGGACGGGATGGTAGCGACGTTGGTGATTCAACTTCCGAGTACGCATGAGGGAGGTGACTTGGTTGTGTACGAAAGTGGAGAAGTGAAGTATCGTCATGATTTCGGCAAGACCGACGGTACAGCAGCGTACTTGCCTCATTATGCTGTGCACTATGCAGATGCGGAACATGCTTTGGAAAATGTAACAAAGGGCTTTCGACTGGTATTGGTGTATTCACTGTGTTTACCACTGCAAATGCGTCACTTAAGCTCGACCACGACACTGGGCTCAAGAAAGAACTTGCTCAAGCAATTTGTAAGATGGGACCAGAAGAGGAAATGTTCGCACTTTTACTGGCCCACGAATACACAGAGAAAAGTATTAGTGAATTTGGTTCCAGCGCTCTAAAAAGCATTGATCGTGCTAGATTTGTTGCTCTAGAGGAAGCAAATAATGCTGTCTCCGATGACAAAAAGCTGCAATTTTACATTGCACAGGTGAATCACTATATTGCGTACTATGGTAGTGTTGGCTGTGAAATGGGAAGTTGGGAAGAAGCTGGCCGCAAGGATAAAATCTCATGGTTTTCTATCTCGGGAAAAAAAATTGGAGCCAAGAAGTCAACGATGAAGATAAATTTTCTGAATCCAGGCTTTGAAACATTCTACGATCTGTGGCGGAAGCACGGTAGTAGTGAGCAGGAAGGATTTACTGGTAATGAGGGGCCATCGATGAACACTGTGTACTCTCGATTTGCGATCATGGCTTGGCCCGCACTGCACGCCATGGAAAATGCACTAAAGTTCATCAATGTTGACGCTGCAGTTAAAGTTCTGCAAAAACAGAAGCCAATTGATGCTGAAGCGCTTGGTAGGTTCATGGATAAGGTCATCGCACAGTTAGAGAAGAAGAAGGCACAATGGTCTGAACCGAAGACTGCTTCACTCGAGTTTACTAAGACACTATGCGAGTTACTGGTGGAAGTGGCAATGCAGAATTGGTGAATTCTTTTATCACCAATATATTCAGTCGGCTTCAGGATAAAAGCGGCCTTGCTCCTTGGGTTACCTCGATGGCACGTGCATTTGACTGGAATGATATTAGCAAAACACTGTTAGCCGAGTTCGGCAAACTCGACGGCGAATGTTGCATGGCGATGGTGTTGCACATTGCGGATGGTTTGGAAGGAGGTACAGCTCAGTCTACTCTGCTGAAGTTAGCTGTTGAGAGAGCCGCCAAAATACCCGACAAAGTACTGTGCTCGTCAGACACTGTTGAAATTCTTTGGAAGTGGGTGCTTCGTTCCGGTGATAAAGAACTATTTGACTCTGTGGTCACGATGTTCAAAAAGGCCGATCCAAGCGAGACTAGCACAGCTATCGAAGCGTTGGCTAAGTTTATTGGAGAGATTGACACTTCGAGTGGCGAATTTGCAGCGCTGGCATCCGTTGCTGCCAATCGAACGGCGTGGTTGAAGAAACAGATCCAAAAGCTAGATGTGCCTTTTAGTTGGGAAATGCCAGACGCAGAATTTCCCGACAACGCAAAAGTGCAGGAGTTTTGCGTAGTTCCGATTCCTCAATGACCACGAAGGGATAATCAGCTTCAAAGACTTGCAAGGAGCGCTGAATTATGCTGCTACATGGATGCGTAAGCAACAAACTGAGGCTTCCTTTGAGATGGAAGCGTCGGTGGAGGGCAATGTTGCGTTCGTGACAGTCATAAAGACGAGAGGGGGTATTCAGCGCGTCAAAAGTTGCTTCAGCAGTACAAGACTGAGCTGGAGATTCTAAATGACCACTTTGTTTGTACCACCAGTCCTACGAAACGTACGCGACTGGAGAGGAATGAGATGAGCTCTATTAACTAGGATGCATTAGTTGTCGTAGGTGTCAGGTCTTTTGCTTTTTTACATGGATTTAATAAATTTGCTCATTGATTTGGACAAACCTTGAGAACAATGAATCGGTAGTACTTCAAATTTGTTTGGTAAGGACATTGTTATCCTGTTTAAACATCGAGTCCACCAAGTCCGAGCTCTTCGAATCTCTTTGTGATTTCGTCGCCAATCGGTACACAGACCCAATTGTCAAGCTCGCAAATCCCTTTGTTATGGGCTCAGGCATGACTGTGTGACCGATATACATGGGTGTATGCCAAATGACCGTTCTTCTCACCACAATGCCCTCCGGTGATAGAGTGAGCACGTCCCAACCAGTTTCTCCTGCTCGCAAACCAGTGAACATTCCATCTCCATCTATAAACGATTGCCACACAAACACCATGCGATCACTTGTCCGGTAGCGACGGGATAGCACGTGCTGCTGCGCAGACACAACTTGACCTGACCCCAAACAAGTTGACACTCGAAAGTTGAAAGCTGCCGTATTGTCCGGATCGGGAACCCCAGCAAAATCATGTCTGTTATCCTGTCGATGAGGTAGTTACTTGCATCCCAAAGCGTCTCGCACGCTTGATCGAAATCACATAGCATGTCTTGCCTCTCCATGAAGCGAAATATTCCAGTCTCACTATCCTCATTCCAAACCTTGCAATTTTCTCCTGGTTTTACTTCTTCCAAAGCTGTCAAGCACTCATCCGTTTGAGCATATATCCCATCCAAATCCTGCACGAACAACTGACCAAACGGAACGGAGTATTGCTGCAAGCCTCGCATCCAGCCGTCGTTTTCCGTTCGTATGGTGCTAGATCAATTCCGTCCTCGATAATGCTGTCAATACGTTTTTGCGCTAGCTCCTGAAAGTCGCGAATATACGCAGCCCGTGCTTGAATCGCTTCACAGAGACGAAGTTGCTCGTTTTCAGAGTTCGTGCGTTCCTCGAGTTGTCTCTTAGCAAACTGCTTCCACTCAGATGAAGACAACAAGAGTCTCTCTTCTTTTAACGCAGCTAGTTCGGTCGTCAAGGCCCTCACTTGTTCATGTAAACTCTCGCGCTCACTCTTTTGACGCTGTCGATAG
>VOQZ01000699.1:0-19049 GCA_008079305.1 Phytophthora palmivora | reverse complement strand
GCAGCACCCGTCGTCAGACGAATAGATCCACTCGACGACTGAGAAGCCGCTCCACTTGTCACGATAACGACCCGCTCGTGCCAGACGAAGCACTCCACAGCGACACGTCGCCGCTCCTCGTGGTTCCAACTCCGCTGCTCACGCTGATGGACCCCGCCAGTCCCGTGCCTTGGCCACCGATCAGCTCGATCAAACCGCCAGACAACCCAGAGCTACGCCCGGCCGTCATAGACACCTTGCCACCCGCGCCACTCGTGCCATCGCCCACACTCACTAACACAGAACCGCCGTTGCCGCCCGTGCTTGCGCCACTGCTCAGCAACAGATCGCCGGAACCCGACACTCGCGCTGCCGCTGCTGAAGCTCAGCACGCCAGACCGACCCACCGATCCGCCTGTGCCCGTGCTCAGTGTAATCGAACCGCTAGAACTCGTCACACCACGACCGCTCACCACGCTCACGGAACCGCCGCTTGAAGTCGAAGACGCTGCACCAGTAGTGTCACCCGCAGTCAACGAAATAGCGCCACCGGCCATCGTGTCTCCCGTGCCTACCGACAGAGAGATCGACCCGCCGTGGCCACCCGTCGACACGCCAGTGCTCATGGTCACGGACCCGCTGTCGCCCACGCGGCTCGCGCCGCTCGTCAGACGCAGACTACCGCTCACACCACTCGTCACTGCAGCGTCCGCCGTCGTCAGCGAAATGTCACCACTAGACGACGTCAGACCCGCGCCGCTCTGCAGTGAGATCGAACCGCCAGTCTTCACGCCACTGCCACCACTCAGCGAAATCACTCCGCCCACCGTGCCGCTGGAGTGTGTGTCGCCTGACCGAAGCGAAATCGACCCGCCAGCGCCACTGTTGCCTGTGCCCACCTTCAGCAACACAGAACCGCCGTTGCCGCCTGTGCTACTTCCAGTGCTCACCAATACATCGCCCACTGTGCCTCCGGTCGCAGAACCCGTCGTCAGACTAATCAATCCAGACGGACCGCCAGAACCACCACTCGGAGTGCGCACCAAAACGCTGCCACTCGTGAAGCTGGTACTCGCACCACTGGAAATTTCCACGGTGCCGCCCACCCACCACCACTACTTGCAGCGTCGCCAATACCCCCCACTCGCCAATACGCCACCACTCGTCGAACAGCCGTCAACAGCACGCTACACCTGCGCCCGCGCTGCCAACACCCACAGACAGCTCGATGTTGCCTCCTTTGCCACCTGTTGCAGCACCCGTCGTCAGACGAATAGATCCACTCGACGACTGAGAAGCCGCTCCACTTGTCAGCGATAGCGACCGCTCGACGACTGAGAAGCCGCTCCACTTGTCAGCGATAACGACCGCTCGTGCCAGACGAAGCACTCCACAGCGACACGTCGCCGCTCCTCGTGGTTCCAACTCCGCTGCTCACGCTGATGGACCCGCCAGTCACCGTGCCTTGGCCACCGATCAGCTCGATCAAACCGCCAGACAACCCAGAGCTACGCCCGGCCGTCATAGACACCTTGCCACCCGCGCCACTCGTGCCATCGCCCACACTCACTAACACAGAACCGCCGTTGCCGCCCGTGCTTGCGCCACTGCTCAGCAACAGATCGCCGGAAGACCCGACACTCGCGCTGCCGCTGCTGAAGCTCAGCACGCCAGACCGACCCACCGATCCGCCTGTGCCCGTGCTCAGTGTAATCGAACCGCTAGAACTCGTCACACCACGACCGCTCACCACGCTCACGGAACCGCCGCTTGAAGTCGAAGACGCTGCACCAGTAGTGTCACCCGCAGTCAACGAAATAGCGCCACCGGCCATCGTGTCTCCCGTGCCTACCGACAGAGAGATCGACCCGCCGTGGCCACCCGTCGACACGCCAGTGCTCATGGTCACGGACCCGCTGTCGCCCACGCGGCTCGCGCCGCTCGTCAGACGCAGACTACCGCTCACACCACTCGTCACTGCAGCGTCCGCCGTCGTCAGCGAAATGTCACCACTAGACGACGTCAGACCCGCGCCGCTCTGCAGTGAGATCGAACCGCCAGTCTTCACGCCACTGCCACCACTCAGCGAAATCACTCCGCCCACCGTGCCGCTGGAGTGTGTGTCGCCTGACCGAAGCGAAATCGACCCGCCAGCGCCACTGTTGCCTGTGCCCACCTTCAGCAACACAGAACCGCCGTTGCCGCCTGTGCTACTTCCAGTGCTCACCAATACATCGCCCACTGTGCCTCCGGTCGCAGAACCCGTCGTCAGACTAATCAATCCAGACGGACCGCCAGAACCACCACTCGGAGTGCGCACCAAAACGCTGCCACTCGTGAAGCTGGTACTCGCACCACTGGAAATTTCCACGGTGCCGCCCACACCACTACTTGCAGTGCCAATACTGCCACCACTCGTCGAACCAGCCGTCAACAGCACGCTACCACCTGCGCCCGCGCTGCCAACACCCACAGACAGCTCGATGTTGCCTCCTTTGCCACCTGTTGCAGCACCCGTCGTCAGACGAATAGATCCACTCGACGACTGAGAAGCCGCTCCACTTGTCAGCGATAGCGACCCGCTCGACGACTGAGAAGCCGCTCCACTTGTCAGCGATAACGACCCGCTCGTGCCAGACGAAGCACTCCACAGCGACACGTCGCCGCTCCTCGTGGTTCCAACTCCGCTGCTCACGCTGATGGACCCGCCAGTCACCGTGCCTTGGCCACCGATCAGCTCGATCAAACCGCCAGACAACCCAGAGCTACGCCCGGCCGTCATAGACACCTTGCCACCCGCGCCACTCGTGCCATCGCCCACACTCACTAACACAGAACCGCCGTTGCCGCCCGTGCTTGCGCCACTGCTCAGCAACAGATCGCCGGAAGACCCGACACTCGCGCTGCCGCTGCTGAAGCTCAGCACGCCAGACCGACCCACCGATCCGCCTGTGCCCGTGCTCAGTGTAATCGAACCGCTAGAACTCGTCACACCACGACCGCTCACCACGCTCACGGAACCGCCGCTTGAAGTCGAAGACGCTGCACCAGTAGTGTCACCCGCAGTCAACGAAATAGCGCCACCGGCCATCGTGTCTCCCGTGCCTACCGACAGAGAGATCGACCCGCCGTGGCCACCCGTCGACACGCCAGTGCTCATGGTCACGGACCCGCTGTCGCCCACGCGGCTCGCGCCGCTCGTCAGACGCAGACTACCGCTCACACCACTCGTCACTGCAGCGTCCGCCGTCGTCAGCGAAATGTCACCACTAGACGACGTCAGACCCGCGCCGCTCTGCAGTGAGATCGAACCGCCAGTCTTCACGCCACTGCCACCACTCAGCGAAATCACTCCACCCACCGTGCCGCTGGAGTGTGTGTCGCCTGACCGAAGCGAAATCGACCCGCCAGCGCCACTGTTGCCTGTGCCCACCTTCAGCAACACAGAACCGCCGTTGCCGCCTGTGCTACTTCCAGTGCTCACCAATACATCGCCCACTGTGCCTCCGGTCGCAGAACCCGTCGTCAGACTAATCAATCCAGACGGACCGCCAGAACCACCACTCGGAGTGCGCACCAAAACGCTGCCACTCGTGAAGCTGGTACTCGCACCACTGGAAATTTCCACGGTGCCGCCCACACCACTACTTGCAGTGCCAATACTGCCACCACTCGTCGAACCAGCCGTCAACAGCACGCTACCACCTGCGCCCGCGCTGCCAACACCCACAGACAGCTCGATGTTGCCTCCTTTGCCACCTGTTGCAGCACCCGTCGTCAGACGAATAGATCCACTCGACGACTGAGAAGCCGCTCCACTTGTCAGCGATAACGACCCGCTCGTGCCAGACGAAGCACTCCACAGCGACACGTCGCCGCTCCTCGTGGTTCCAACTCCGCTGCTCACGCTGATGGACCCGCCAGTCACCGTGCCTTGGCCACCGATCAGCTCGATCAAACCGCCAGACAACCCAGAGCTACGCCCGGCCGTCATAGACACCTTGCCACCCGCGCCACTCGTGCCATCGCCCACACTCACTAACACAGAACCGCCGTTGCCGCCCGTGCTTGCGCCACTGCTCAGCAACAGATCGCCGGAAGACCCGACACTCGCGCTGCCGCTGCTGAAGCTCAGCACGCCAGACCGACCCACCGATCCGCCTGTGCCCGTGCTCAGTGTAATCGAACCGCTAGAACTCGTCACACCACGACCGCTCACCACGCTCACGGAACCGCCGCTTGAAGTCGAAGACGCTGCACCAGTAGTGTCACCCGCAGTCAACGAAATAGCGCCACCGGCCATCGTGTCTCCCGTGCCTACCGACAGAGAGATCGACCCGCCGTGGCCACCCGTCGACACGCCAGTGCTCATGGTCACGGACCCGCTGTCGCCCACGCGGCTCGCGCCGCTCGTCAGACGCAGACTACCGCTCACACCACTCGTCACTGCAGCGTCCGCCGTCGTCAGCGAAATGTCACCACTAGACGACGTCAGACCCGCGCCGCTCTGCAGTGAGATCGAACCGCCAGTCTTCACGCCACTGCCACCACTCAGCGAAATCACTCCACCCACCGTGCCGCTGGAGTGTGTGTCGCCTGACCGAAGCGAAATCGACCCGCCAGCGCCACTGTTGCCTGTGCCCACCTTCAGCAACACAGAACCGCCGTTGCCGCCTGTGCTACTTCCAGTGCTCACCAATACATCGCCCACTGTGCCTCCGGTCGCAGAACCCGTCGTCAGACTAATCAATCCAGACGGACCGCCAGAACCACCACTCGGAGTGCGCACCAAAACGCTGCCACTCGTGAAGCTGGTACTCGCACCACTGGAAATTTCCACGGTGCCGCCCACACCACTACTTGCAGTGCTACTGCCACCACTCGTCGAACCAGCCGTCAACAGCACGCTACCACCTGCGCCCGCGCTGCCAACACCCACAGACAGCTCGATGTTGCCTCCTTTGCCACCTGTTGCAGCACCCGTCGTCAGACGAATAGATCCACTCGACGACTGAGAAGCCGCTCCACTTGTCAGCGATAGCGACCCGCTCGACGACTGAGAAGCCGCTCCACTTGTCAGCGATAACGACCCGCTCGTGCCAGACGAAGCACTCCACAGCGACACGTCGCCGCTCCTCGTGGTTCCAACTCCGCTGCTCACGCTGATGGACCCGCCAGTCACCGTGCCTTGGCCACCGATCAGCTCGATCAAACCGCCAGACAACCCAGAGCTACGCCCGGCCGTCATAGACACCTTGCCACCCGCGCCACTCGTGCCATCGCCCACACTCACTAACACAGAACCGCCGTTGCCGCCCGTGCTTGCGCCACTGCTCAGCAACAGATCGCCGGAAGACCCGACACTCGCGCTGCCGCTGCTGAAGCTCAGCACGCCAGACCGACCCACCGATCCGCCTGTGCCCGTGCTCAGTGTAATCGAACCGCTAGAACTCGTCACACCACGACCGCTCACCACGCTCACGGAACCGCCGCTTGAAGTCGAAGACGCTGCACCAGTAGTGTCACCCGCAGTCAACGAAATAGCGCCACCGGCCATCGTGTCTCCCGTGCCTACCGACAGAGAGATCGACCCGCCGTGGCCACCCGTCGACACGCCAGTGCTCATGGTCACGGACCCGCTGTCGCCCACGCGGCTCGCGCCGCTCGTCAGACGCAGACTACCGCTCACACCACTCGTCACTGCAGCGTCCGCCGTCGTCAGCGAAATGTCACCACTAGACGACGTCAGACCCGCGCCGCTCTGCAGTGAGATCGAACCGCCAGTCTTCACGCCACTGCCACCACTCAGCGAAATCACTCCACCCACCGTGCCGCTGGAGTGTGTGTCGCCTGACCGAAGCGAAATCGACCCGCCAGCGCCACTGTTGCCTGTGCCCACCTTCAGCAACACAGAACCGCCGTTGCCGCCTGTGCTACTTCCAGTGCTCACCAATACATCGCCCACTGTGCCTCCGGTCGCAGAACCCGTCGTCAGACTAATCAATCCAGACGGACCGCCAGAACCACCACTCGGAGTGCGCACCAAAACGCTGCCACTCGTGAAGCTGGTACTCGCACCACTGGAAATTTCCACGGTGCCGCCCACACCACTACTTGCAGTGCTACTGCCACCACTCGTCGAACCAGCCGTCAACAGCACGCTACCACCTGCGCCCGCGCTGCCAACACCCACAGACAGCTCGATGTTGCCTCCTTTGCCACCTGTTGCAGCACCCGTCGTCAGACGAATAGATCCACTCGACGACTGAGAAGCCGCTCCACTTGTCAGCGATAACGACCCGCTCGTGCCAGACGAAGCACTCCACAGCGACACGTCGCCGCTCCTCGTGGTTCCAACTCCGCTGCTCACGCTGATGGACCCGCCAGTCACCGTGCCTTGGCCACCGATCAGCTCGATCAAACCGCCAGACAACCCAGAGCTACGCCCGGCCGTCATAGACACCTTGCCACCCGCGCCACTCGTGCCATCGCCCACACTCACTAACACAGAACCGCCGTTGCCGCCCGTGCTTGCGCCACTGCTCAGCAACAGATCGCCGGAAGACCCGACACTCGCGCTGCCGCTGCTGAAGCTCAGCACGCCAGACCGACCCACCGATCCGCCTGTGCCCGTGCTCAGTGTAATCGAACCGCTAGAACTCGTCACACCACGACCGCTCACCACGCTCACGGAACCGCCGCTTGAAGTCGAAGACGCTGCACCAGTAGTGTCACCCGCAGTCAACGAAATAGCGCCACCGGCCATCGTGTCTCCCGTGCCTACCGACAGAGAGATCGACCCGCCGTGGCCACCCGTCGACACGCCAGTGCTCATGGTCACGGACCCGCTGTCGCCCACGCGGCTCGCGCCGCTCGTCAGACGCAGACTACCGCTCACACCACTCGTCACTGCAGCGTCCGCCGTCGTCAGCGAAATGTCACCACTAGACGACGTCAGACCCGCGCCGCTCTGCAGTGAGATCGAACCGCCAGTCTTCACGCCACTGCCACCACTCAGCGAAATCACTCCACCCACCGTGCCGCTGGAGTGTGTGTCGCCTGACCGAAGCGAAATCGACCCGCCAGCGCCACTGTTGCCTGTGCCCACCTTCAGCAACACAGAACCGCCGTTGCCGCCTGTGCTACTTCCAGTGCTCACCAATACATCGCCCACTGTGCCTCCGGTCGCAGAACCCGTCGTCAGACTAATCAATCCAGACGGACCGCCAGAACCACCACTCGGAGTGCGCACCAAAACGCTGCCACTCGTGAAGCTGGTACTCGCACCACTGGAAATTTCCACGGTGCCGCCCACACCACTACTTGCAGTGCCAATACTGCCACCACTCGTCGAACCAGCCGTCAACAGCACGCTACCACCTGCGCCCGCGCTGCCAACACCCACAGACAGCTCGATGTTGCCTCCTTTGCCACCTGTTGCAGCACCCGTCGTCAGACGAATAGATCCACTCGACGACTGAGAAGCCGCTCCACTTGTCAGCGATAACGACCCGCTCGTGCCAGACGAAGCACTCCACAGCGACACGTCGCCGCTCCTCGTGGTTCCAACTCCGCTGCTCACGCTGATGGACCCGCCAGTCACCGTGCCTTGGCCACCGATCAGCTCGATCAAACCGCCAGACAACCCAGAGCTACGCCCGGCCGTCATAGACACCTTGCCACCCGCGCCACTCGTGCCATCGCCCACACTCACTAACACAGAACCGCCGTTGCCGCCCGTGCTTGCGCCACTGCTCAGCAACAGATCGCCGGAAGACCCGACACTCGCGCTGCCGCTGCTGAAGCTCAGCACGCCAGACCGACCCACCGATCCGCCTGTGCCCGTGCTCAGTGTAATCGAACCGCTAGAACTCGTCACACCACGACCGCTCACCACGCTCACGGAACCGCCGCTTGAAGTCGAAGACGCTGCACCAGTAGTGTCACCCGCAGTCAACGAAATAGCGCCACCGGCCATCGTGTCTCCCGTGCCTACCGACAGAGAGATCGACCCGCCGTGGCCACCCGTCGACACGCCAGTGCTCATGGTCACGGACCCGCTGTCGCCCACGCGGCTCGCGCCGCTCGTCAGACGCAGACTACCGCTCACACCACTCGTCACTGCAGCGTCCGCCGTCGTCAGCGAAATGTCACCACTAGACGACGTCAGACCCGCGCCGCTCTGCAGTGAGATCGAACCGCCAGTCTTCACGCCACTGCCACCACTCAGCGAAATCACTCCACCCACCGTGCCGCTGGAGTGTGTGTCGCCTGACCGAAGCGAAATCGACCCGCCAGCGCCACTGTTGCCTGTGCCCACCTTCAGCAACACAGAACCGCCGTTGCCGCCTGTGCTACTTCCAGTGCTCACCAATACATCGCCCACTGTGCCTCCGGTCGCAGAACCCGTCGTCAGACTAATCAATCCAGACGGACCGCCAGAACCACCACTCGGAGTGCGCACCAAAACGCTGCCACTCGTGAAGCTGGTACTCGCACCACTGGAAATTTCCACGGTGCCGCCCACACCACTACTTGCAGTGCCAATACTGCCACCACTCGTCGAACCAGCCGTCAACAGCACGCTACCACCTGCGCCCGCGCTGCCAACACCCACAGACAGCTCGATGTTGCCTCCTTTGCCACCTGTTGCAGCACCCGTCGTCAGACGAATAGATCCACTCGACGACTGAGAAGCCGCTCCACTTGTCAGCGATAACGACCCGCTCGTGCCAGACGAAGCACTCCACAGCGACACGTCGCCGCTCCTCGTGGTTCCAACTCCGCTGCTCACGCTGATGGACCCGCCAGTCACCGTGCCTTGGCCACCGATCAGCTCGATCAAACCGCCAGACAACCCAGAGCTACGCCCGGCCGTCATAGACACCTTGCCACCCGCGCCACTCGTGCCATCGCCCACACTCACTAACACAGAACCGCCGTTGCCGCCCGTGCTTGCGCCACTGCTCAGCAACAGATCGCCGGAAGACCCGACACTCGCGCTGCCGCTGCTGAAGCTCAGCACGCCAGACCGACCCACCGATCCGCCTGTGCCCGTGCTCAGTGTAATCGAACCGCTAGAACTCGTCACACCACGACCGCTCACCACGCTCACGGAACCGCCGCTTGAAGTCGAAGACGCTGCACCAGTAGTGTCACCCGCAGTCAACGAAATAGCGCCACCGGCCATCGTGTCTCCCGTGCCTACCGACAGAGAGATCGACCCGCCGTGGCCACCCGTCGACACGCCAGTGCTCATGGTCACGGACCCGCTGTCGCCCACGCGGCTCGCGCCGCTCGTCAGACGCAGACTACCGCTCACACCACTCGTCACTGCAGCGTCCGCCGTCGTCAGCGAAATGTCACCACTAGACGACGTCAGACCCGCGCCGCTCTGCAGTGAGATCGAACCGCCAGTCTTCACGCCACTGCCACCACTCAGCGAAATCACTCCGCCCACCGTGCCGCTGGAGTGTGTGTCGCCTGACCGAAGCGAAATCGACCCGCCAGCGCCACTGTTGCCTGTGCCCACCTTCAGCAACACAGAACCGCCGTTGCCGCCTGTGCTACTTCCAGTGCTCACCAATACATCGCCCACTGTGCCTCCGGTCGCAGAACCCGTCGTCAGACTAATCAATCCAGACGGACCGCCAGAACCACCACTCGGAGTGCGCACCAAAACGCTGCCACTCGTGAAGCTGGTACTCGCACCACTGGAAATTTCCACGGTGCCGCCCACACCACTACTTGCAGTGCCAATACTGCCACCACTCGTCGAACCAGCCGTCAACAGCACGCTACCACCTGCGCCCGCGCTGCCAACACCCACAGACAGCTCGATGTTGCCTCCTTTGCCACCTGTTGCAGCACCCGTCGTCAGACGAATAGATCCACTCGACGACTGAGAAGCCGCTCCACTTCAGCGTCGAGCGATAACGACCCGCTCGTGCCAGACGAAGCACTCCACAGCGACACGTCGCCGCTCCTCGTGGTTCCAACTCCGCTGCTCACGCTGATGGACCCGCCAGTCACCGTGCCTTGGCCACCGATCAGCTCGATCAAACCGCCAGACAACCCAGAGCTACGCCCGGCCGTCATAGACACCTTGCCACCCGCGCCACTCGTGCCATCGCCCACACTCACTAACACAGAACCGCCGTTGCCGCCCGTGCTTGCGCCACTGCTCAGCAACAGATCGCCGGAAGACCCGACACTCGCGCTGCCGCTGCTGAAGCTCAGCACGCCAGACCGACCCACCGATCCGCCTGTGCCCGTGCTCAGTGTAATCGAACCGCTAGAACTCGTCACACCACGACCGCTCACCACGCTCACGGAACCGCCGCTTGAAGTCGAAGACGCTGCACCAGTAGTGTCACCCGCAGTCAACGAAATAGCGCCACCGGCCATCGTGTCTCCCGTGCCTACCGACAGAGAGATCGACCCGCCGTGGCCACCCGTCGACACGCCAGTGCTCATGGTCACGGACCCGCTGTCGCCCACGCGGCTCGCGCCGCTCGTCAGACGCAGACTACCGCTCACACCACTCGTCACTGCAGCGTCCGCCGTCGTCAGCGAAATGTCACCACTAGACGACGTCAGACCCGCGCCGCTCTGCAGTGAGATCGAACCGCCAGTCTTCACGCCACTGCCACCACTCAGCGAAATCACTCCACCCACCGTGCCGCTGGAGTGTGTGTCGCCTGACCGAAGCGAAATCGACCCGCCAGCGCCACTGTTGCCTGTGCCCACCTTCAGCAACACAGAACCGCCGTTGCCGCCTGTGCTACTTCCAGTGCTCACCAATACATCGCCCACTGTGCCTCCGGTCGCAGAACCCGTCGTCAGACTAATCAATCCAGACGGACCGCCAGAACCACCACTCGGAGTGCGCACCAAAACGCTGCCACTCGTGAAGCTGGTACTCGCACCACTGGAAATTTCCACGGTGCCGCCCACACCACTACTTGCAGTGCCAATACTGCCACCACTCGTCGAACCAGCCGTCAACAGCACGCTACCACCTGCGCCCGCGCTGCCAACACCCACAGACAGCTCGATGTTGCCTCCTTTGCCACCTGTTGCAGCACCCGTCGTCAGACGAATAGATCCACTCGACGACTGAGAAGCCGCTCCACTTGTCAGCGATAGCGACCCGCTCGACGACTGAGAAGCCGCTCCACTTGTCAGCGATAACGACCCGCTCGTGCCAGACGAAGCACTCCACAGCGACACGTCGCCGCTCCTCGTGGTTCCAACTCCGCTGCTCACGCTGATGGACCCGCCAGTCACCGTGCCTTGGCCACCGATCAGCTCGATCAAACCGCCAGACAACCCAGAGCTACGCCCGGCCGTCATAGACACCTTGCCACCCGCGCCACTCGTGCCATCGCCCACACTCACTAACACAGAACCGCCGTTGCCGCCCGTGCTTGCGCCACTGCTCAGCAACAGATCGCCGGAAGACCCGACACTCGCGCTGCCGCTGCTGAAGCTCAGCACGCCAGACCGACCCACCGATCCGCCTGTGCCCGTGCTCAGTGTAATCGAACCGCTAGAACTCGTCACACCACGACCGCTCACCACGCTCACGGAACCGCCGCTTGAAGTCGAAGACGCTGCACCAGTAGTGTCACCCGCAGTCAACGAAATAGCGCCACCGGCCATCGTGTCTCCCGTGCCTACCGACAGAGAGATCGACCCGCCGTGGCCACCCGTCGACACGCCAGTGCTCATGGTCACGGACCCGCTGTCGCCCACGCGGCTCGCGCCGCTCGTCAGACGCAGACTACCGCTCACACCACTCGTCACTGCAGCGTCCGCCGTCGTCAGCGAAATGTCACCACTAGACGACGTCAGACCCGCGCCGCTCTGCAGTGAGATCGAACCGCCAGTCTTCACGCCACTGCCACCACTCAGCGAAATCACTCCACCCACCGTGCCGCTGGAGTGTGTGTCGCCTGACCGAAGCGAAATCGACCCGCCAGCGCCACTGTTGCCTGTGCCCACCTTCAGCAACACAGAACCGCCGTTGCCGCCTGTGCTACTTCCAGTGCTCACCAATACATCGCCCACTGTGCCTCCGGTCGCAGAACCCGTCGTCAGACTAATCAATCCAGACGGACCGCCAGAACCACCACTCGGAGTGCGCACCAAAACGCTGCCACTCGTGAAGCTGGTACTCGCACCACTGGAAATTTCCACGGTGCCGCCCACACCACTACTTGCAGTGCCAATACTGCCACCACTCGTCGAACCAGCCGTCAACAGCACGCTACCACCTGCGCCCGCGCTGCCAACACCCACAGACAGCTCGATGTTGCCTCCTTTGCCACCTGTTGCAGCACCCGTCGTCAGACGAATAGATCCACTCGACGACTGAGAAGCCGCTCCACTTGTCAGCGATAACGACCCGCTCGTGCCAGACGAAGCACTCCACAGCGACACGTCGCCGCTCCTCGTGGTTCCAACTCCGCTGCTCACGCTGATGGACCCGCCAGTCACCGTGCCTTGGCCACCGATCAGCTCGATCAAACCGCCAGACAACCCAGAGCTACGCCCGGCCGTCATAGACACCTTGCCACCCGCGCCACTCGTGCCATCGCCCACACTCACTAACACAGAACCGCCGTTGCCGCCCGTGCTTGCGCCACTGCTCAGCAACAGATCGCCGGAAGACCCGACACTCGCGCTGCCGCTGCTGAAGCTCAGCACGCCAGACCGACCCACCGATCCGCCTGTGCCCGTGCTCAGTGTAATCGAACCGCTAGAACTCGTCACACCACGACCGCTCACCACGCTCACGGAACCGCCGCTTGAAGTCGAAGACGCTGCACCAGTAGTGTCACCCGCAGTCAACGAAATAGCGCCACCGGCCATCGTGTCTCCCGTGCCTACCGACAGAGAGATCGACCCGCCGTGGCCACCCGTCGACACGCCAGTGCTCATGGTCACGGACCCGCTGTCGCCCACGCGGCTCGCGCCGCTCGTCAGACGCAGACTACCGCTCACACCACTCGTCACTGCAGCGTCCGCCGTCGTCAGCGAAATGTCACCACTAGACGACGTCAGACCCGCGCCGCTCTGCAGTGAGATCGAACCGCCAGTCTTCACGCCACTGCCACCACTCAGCGAAATCACTCCACCCACCGTGCCGCTGGAGTGTGTGTCGCCTGACCGAAGCGAAATCGACCCGCCAGCGCCACTGTTGCCTGTGCCCACCTTCAGCAACACAGAACCGCCGTTGCCGCCTGTGCTACTTCCAGTGCTCACCAATACATCGCCCACTGTGCCTCCGGTCGCAGAACCCGTCGTCAGACTAATCAATCCAGACGGACCGCCAGAACCACCACTCGGAGTGCGCACCAAAACGCTGCCACTCGTGAAGCTGGTACTCGCACCACTGGAAATTTCCACGGTGCCGCCCACACCACTACTTGCAGTGCCAATACTGCCACCACTCGTCGAACCAGCCGTCAACAGCACGCTACCACCTGCGCCCGCGCTGCCAACACCCACAGACAGCTCGATGTTGCCTCCTTTGCCACCTGTTGCAGCACCCGTCCAGACGAATAGATCCACTCGACTGAGACGAATAGCGATAGCGACCCGCTCGACGACTGAGAAGCCGCTCCACTTGTCAGCGATAACGACCCGCTCGTGCCAGACGAAGCACTCCACAGCGACACGTCGCCGCTCCTCGTGGTTCCAACTCCGCTGCTCACGCTGATGGACCCGCCAGTCACCGTGCCTTGGCCACCGATCAGCTCGATCAAACCGCCAGACAATCCAGAGCTACGCCCGGCCGTCATAGACACCTTGCCACCCGCGCCACTCGTGCCATCGCCCACACTCACTAACACAGAACCGCCGTTGCCGCCCGTGCTTGCGCCACTGCTCAGCAACAGATCGCCGGAAGACCCGACACTCGCGCTGCCGCTGCTGAAGCTCAGCACGCCAGACCGACCCACCGATCCGCCTGTGCCCGTGCTCAGTGTAATCGAACCGCTAGAACTCGTCACACCACGACCGCTCACCACGCTCACGGAACCGCCGCTTGAAGTCGAAGACGCTGCACCAGTAGTGTCACCCGCAGTCAACGAAATAGCGCCACCGGCCATCGTGTCTCCCGTGCCTACCGACAGAGAGATCGACCCGCCGTGGCCACCCGTCGACACGCCAGTGCTCATGGTCACGGACCCGCTGTCGCCCACGCGGCTCGCGCCGCTCGTCAGACGCAGACTACCGCTCACACCACTCGTCACTGCAGCGTCCGCCGTCGTCAGCGAAATGTCACCACTAGACGACGTCAGACCCGCGCCGCTCTGCAGTGAGATCGAACCGCCAGTCTTCACGCCACTGCCACCACTCAGCGAAATCACTCCACCCACCGTGCCGCTGGAGTGTGTGTCGCCTGACCGAAGCGAAATCGACCCGCCAGCGCCACTGTTGCCTGTGCCCACCTTCAGCAACACAGAACCGCCGTTGCCGCCTGTGCTACTTCCAGTGCTCACCAATACATCGCCCACTGTGCCTCCGGTCGCAGAACCCGTCGTCAGACTAATCAATCCAGACGGACCGCCAGAACCACCACTCGGAGTGCGCACCAAAACGCTGCCACTCGTGAAGCTGGTACTCGCACCACTGGAAATTTCCACGGTGCCGCCCACACCACTACTTGCAGTGCCAATACTGCCACCACTCGTCGAACCAGCCGTCAACAGCACGCTACCACCTGCGCCCGCGCTGCCAACACCCACAGACAGCTCGATGTTGCCTCCTTTGCCACCTGTTGCAGCACCCGTCGTCAGACGAATAGATCCACTCGACGACTGAGAAGCCGCTCCACTTGTCAGCGATAACGACCCGCTCGTGCCAGACGAAGCACTCCACAGCGACACGTCGCCGCTCCTCGTGGTTCCAACTCCGCTGCTCACGCTGATGGACCCGCCAGTCACCGTGCCTTGGCCACCGATCAGCTCGATCAAACCGCCAGACAACCCAGAGCTACGCCCGGCCGTCATAGACACCTTGCCACCCGCGCCACTCGTGCCATCGCCCACACTCACTAACACAGAACCGCCGTTGCCGCCCGTGCTTGCGCCACTGCTCAGCAACAGATCGCCGGAAGACCCGACACTCGCGCTGCCGCTGCTGAAGCTCAGCACGCCAGACCGACCCACCGATCCGCCTGTGCCCGTGCTCAGTGTAATCGAACCGCTAGAACTCGTCACACCACGACCGCTCACCACGCTCACGGAACCGCCGCTTGAAGTCGAAGACGCTGCACCAGTAGTGTCACCCGCAGTCAACGAAATAGCGCCACCGGCCATCGTGTCTCCCGTGCCTACCGACAGAGAGATCGACCCGCCGTGGCCACCCGTCGACACGCCAGTGCTCATGGTCACGGACCCGCTGTCGCCCACGCGGCTCGCGCCGCTCGTCAGACGCAGACTACCGCTCACACCACTCGTCACTGCAGCGTCCGCCGTCGTCAGCGAAATGTCACCACTAGACGACGTCAGACCCGCGCCGCTCTGCAGTGAGATCGAACCGCCAGTCTTCACGCCACTGCCACCACTCAGCGAAATCACTCCGCCCACCGTGCCGCTGGAGTGTGTGTCGCCTGACCGAAGCGAAATCGACCCGCCAGCGCCACTGTTGCCTGTGCCCACCTTCAGCAACACAGAACCGCCGTTGCCGCCTGTGCTACTTCCAGTGCTCACCAATACATCGCCCACTGTGCCTCCGGTCGCAGAACCCGTCGTCAGACTAATCAATCCAGACGGACCGCCAGAACCACCACTCGGAGTGCGCACCAAAACGCTGCCACTCGTGAAGCTGGTACTCGCACCACTGGAAATTTCCACGGTGCCGCCCACACCACTACTTGCAGTGCCAATACTGCCACCACTCGTCGAACCAGCCGTCAACAGCACGCTACCACCTGCGCCCGCGCTGCCAACACCCACAGACAGCTCGATGTTGCCTCCTTTGCCACCTGTTGCAGCACCCGTCGTCAGACGAATAGATCCACTCGACGACTGAGAAGCCGCTCCACTTGTCAGCGATAACGACCCGCTCGTGCCAGACGAAGCACTCCACAGCGACACGTCGCCGCTCCTCGTGGTTCCAACTCCGCTGCTCACGCTGATGGACCCGCCAGTCACCGTGCCTTGGCCACCGATCAGCTCGATCAAACCGCCAGACAATCCAGAGCTACGCCCGGCCGTCATAGACACCTTGCCACCCGCGCCACTCGTGCCATCGCCCACACTCACTAACACAGAACCGCCGTTGCCGCCCGTGCTTGCGCCACTGCTCAGCAACAGATCGCCGGAAGACCCGACACTCGCGCTGCCGCTGCTGAAGCTCAGCACGCCAGACCGACCCACCGATCCGCCTGTGCCCGTGCTCAGTGTAATCGAACCGCTAGAACTCGTCACACCACGACCGCTCACCACGCTCACGGAACCGCCGCTTGAAGTCGAAGACGCTGCACCAGTAGTGTCACCCGCAGTCAACGAAATAGCGCCACCGGCCATCGTGTCTCCCGTGCCTACCGACAGAGAGATCGACCCGCCGTGGCCACCCGTCGACACGCCAGTGCTCATGGTCACGGACCCGCTGTCGCCCACGCGGCTCGCGCCGCTCGTCAGACGCAGACTACCGCTCACACCACTCGTCACTGCAGCGTCCGCCGTCGTCAGCGAAATGTCACCACTAGACGACGTCAGACCCGCGCCGCTCTGCAGTGAGATCGAACCGCCAGTCTTCACGCCACTGCCACCACTCAGCGAAATCACTCCGCCCACCGTGCCGCTGGAGTGTGTGTCGCCTGACCGAAGCGAAATCGACCCGCCAGCGCCACTGTTGCCTGTGCCCACCTTCAGCAACACAGAACCGCCGTTGCCGCCTGTGCTACTTCCAGTGCTCACCAATACATCGCCCACTGTGCCTCCGGTCGCAGAACCCGTCGTCAGACTAATCAATCCAGACGGACCGCCAGAACCACCACTCGGAGTGCGCACCAAAACGCTGCCACTCGTGAAGCTGGTACTCGCACCACTGGAAATTTCCACGGTGCCGCCCACACCACTACTTGCAGTGCCAATACTGCCACCACTCGTCGAACCAGCCGTCAACAGCACGCTACCACCTGCGCCCGCGCTGCCAACACCCACAGACAGCTCGATGTTGCCTCCTTTGCCACCTGTTGCAGCACCCGTCGTCAGACGAATAGATCCACTCGACGACTGAGAAGCCGCTCCACTTGTCAGCGATAACGACCCGCTCGTGCCAGACGAAGCACTCCACAGCGACACGTCGCCGCTCCTCGTGGTTCCAACTCCGCTGCTCACGCTGATGGACCCGCCAGTCACCGTGCCTTGGCCACCGATCAGCTCGATCAAACCGCCAGACAACCCAGAGCTACGCCCGGCCGTCATAGACACCTTGCCACCCGCGCCACTCGTGCCATCGCCCACACTCACTAACACAGAACCGCCGTTGCCGCCCGTGCTTGCGCCACTGCTCAGCAACAGATCGCCGGAAGACCCGACACTCGCGCTGCCGCTGCTGAAGCTCAGCACGCCAGACCGACCCACCGATCCGCCTGTGCCCGTGCTCAGTGTAATCGAACCGCTAGAACTCGTCACACCACGACCGCTCACCACGCTCACGGAACCGCCGCTTGAAGTCGAAGACGCTGCACCAGTAGTGTCACCCGCAGTCAACGAAATAGCGCCACCGGCCATCGTGTCTCCCGTGCCTACCGACAGAGAGATCGACCCGCCGTGGCCACCCGTCGACACGCCAGTGCTCATGGTCACGGACCCGCTGTCGCCCACGCGGCTCGCGCCGCTCGTCAGACGCAGACTACCGCTCACACCACTCGTCACTGCAGCGTCCGCCGTCGTCAGCGAAATGTCACCACTAGACGACGTCAGACCCGCGCCGCTCTGCAGTGAGATCGAACCGCCAGTCTTCACGCCACTGCCACCACTCAGCGAAATCACTCCGCCCACCGTGCCGCTGGAGTGTGTGTCGCCTGACCGAAGCGAAATCGACCCGCCAGCGCCACTGTTGCCTGTGCCCACCTTCAGCAACACAGAACCGCCGTTGCCGCCTGTGCTACTTCCAGTGCTCACCAATACATCGCCCACTGTGCCTCCGGTCGCAGAACCCGTCGTCAGACTAATCAATCCAGACGGACCGCCAGAACCACCACTCGGAGTGCGCACCAAAACGCTGCCACTCGTGAAGCTGGTACTCGCACCACTGGAAATTTCCACGGTGCCGCCCACACCACTACTTGCAGTGCCAATACTGCCACCACTCGTCGAACCAGCCGTCAACAGCACGCTACCACCTGCGCCCGCGCTGCCAACACCCACAGACAGCTCGATGTTGCCTCCTTTGCCACCTGTTGCAGCACCCGTCGTCAGACGAATAGATCCACTCGACGACTGAGAAGCCGCTCCACTTGTCAGCGATAACGACCCGCTCGTGCCAGACGAAGCACTCCACAGCGACACGTCGCCGCTCCTCGTGGTTCCAACTCCGCTGCTCACGCTGATGGACCCGCCAGTCACCGTGCCTTGGCCACCGATCAGCTCGATCAAACCGCCAGACAAACCAGAGCTACGCCCGGCCGTCATAGACACCTTGCCACCCGCGCCACTCGTGCCATCGCCCACACTCACAACACAGAACCGCCGTTGCCGCCCGTGCTTGCGCCACTGCTCAGCAACAGATCGCCGGAAGACCCGACACTCGCGCTGCCGCTGCTGAAGCTCAGCACGACCAGACCCCGAACCCGATCCGCCTGTGCCCGTGCTCAGTGTAATCGAACCGCTAGAACTCGTCACACCACGACCGCTCACCACGCTCACGGAACCGCCGCTTGAAGTCGAAGACGCTGCACCAGTAGTGTCACCGCGCAGTCAACGAAATAGCGCCACCGGCCATCGTGTCTCCCGTGCCTACCGACAGAGAGATCGACCCGCCGTGGCCACCCGTCGACACGCCAGTGCTCATGGTCACGGACCCGCTGTCGCCCACGCGGCTCGCGC
>VOQZ01000698.1:0-47859 GCA_008079305.1 Phytophthora palmivora | reverse complement strand
GCATCGAACGACGTGTTTCAGGGCGAACATCAGACGCTCGGCATGATCATCCCAATCGCTTTGATCAGCTTCAGAGATATATGCCTTGATCGCGCGCACCACATTTGAACCGACCGTTCCTGTTGGCCATTAGCTTGTGGTCGTTATCCTAAGTAGCTCGTTGTCTACTACCCAGGAGTTCCCTGAAACACTTGAACACCTCACTCATAAAGCGGGGATCCTGTCATGACGAATCAAGAACTGGCTCCGAAGTTTCTGAAGACCACGTTCTTCATAGGCTTCCGCTACGTCTTGAGCCGTGGTGCTACTCATTGGCTTACACATCACGTACCCTGAAAACATGTCTTGGAACAGAGCAGAAAAGGTGTTGCCGCGTGCTGACTTCGGCATATGCGTCACAAAATCCATGGACACAACCTCAAACGGCCTGCTGGTTTCAATATTCCCCAGGTGACGGTCCAGATTTGGGGGTCGCCCCTGCCGCTAGCGCAGTCCCACACACTCCTTTACGAATCTTTCCACATCGGCGTACATACCCAACCAGTAGAACTCTGAACTCAGTTTCTCGAACGTCCTCTTGATTCCCTGATGTCCACCTTGATAATCTTCGTGGGCATAATGCAGCAAGTCTGAGTGCAAATCTCTGGGGACGACCAGTCTGAGTTCATCGACGTTGTCTCGAGGCCGCTCTCGGGTAGCACGACTTAGACGATACAGCACATCTCTGGAATCCAAGATGAAATCTTCAGCGACCCTTGCTAGTTTCCTGACTCGGGGGCGTGGTAGATCCCCCACGTCACCTTTCAGAAAACTTCATGAGCTCAACCAAATACGGGTCGTGGCTCTGATGTGCCTTAATTCGCCGCCAACGTTCTGCCTGGAACTCCAAAGGCCCCAGGGTTTCACGCTCATCGTCGTCCTCAGGCGGATCAGTGTTATTCGGAACTTGGGCACGGGTCACGGCAATCAATACTTTAGCTGATCGTGGCAGAGGTGCGGATTCGGGGCCTGGAATTCCATCAGACTCGGGTGTCACACCGTGGTTTTCGGAGCCTGATACTTCGGACTCCTGAACTTCTGCATTTGGAGCTGGGCAGGGCTTCATCAATTTTTCTTGTACTTTAGACACTATTGTAGATGGATGAGCTCGTCAGCGTCTTGTACCTGCCAAGCTTCCCCAAGTGCCAGAGTCTTCGAAGTTAGTAATCTGCCGCTTGGTTGAACTCACGTTTCACATGTACTAATTTCAGGCCTGAAATTTGGTTTCAGAGATTCAAACTCTCCGCTACCCTCCGCTGCAAATTAGGTTGGTTGCAGTTAATCAGTCCCTGACCTGTTGTATTGCGATACGTGAGTCTCCAACAACCACTAGCTCCGTATTCCATGTTCCAACGCCATCCTCAACCGTAGTTCAGTCCACATACTCCGAGTCATTCACAGTGACGTCCTTCAGGGGAAATCCTCGGGCTTCCAAAACATTCCAACCAGGGAGTTTCCAGAGTATGCATCCGCAACTTCCCAGACGAGTAGACGTCTTTGCTGCACCATCGAAACTCAGGACATGACCCTGATAATTCGCTTCCAGCATTTCCACACTGACAGGAGCTGGCGGTTTGACTCGCCCCTTGGCTGGAATCAGGTTTTCAGATACCTCGTCTAAATGTTCTCGGGGTGTGATGCCTGCGCCGAGTATGGCTGGAAGTCCGTCTTCATCGCGCTGGATCTTGCGAATTTCTAAGTCCCAGTGCGACAACTTCAGACCCCACTTCACGTTTCTACCATCGGTGGAATTCGACGTCAACAACCATTTCAGCACAGAGTATCTGGTATACACCACAATCACTGGACTTGACTCTACTAGCGCTCTGAAATTTTCCAAGACTCTGAGAATCGCAATCACCTCCTTTTCGGCGATATGATACCTGAGTTCAGCGTCATTCAGGACACGGCCCGTGAACCGGACTGGATGAATCACTCCATCGTACTCCTGCCCTAAAACTGCCGCGGCAGCCCAAGGGTTCGCATGTGGGATGATAACAAACGGTCTGGTTCGGTCCGGGTGTCTGAGAAGTGGGGTGGAAACTATCTTGCGTTTCAGGAGCTCAAATGCTTCTTTGGCACAAGTAAGATCCTTCCCAGAGCGGATCTGTTCATCCGTCAACTCGTACAAGGCAGCAGCGATAACCGGTAAATCTTCAATAAACTTGTTGTAGTAATTGAGACTTCCCATGAAACTCTGAACTCCCTTTAGCGTGGACGGGAACGGCAGTTCTTCGACTCCTTTGACGATCTTGGGCGTCGCTCTCAGACCTTCGGCGCTGATTTCGTGGGAGAGATACGGGATCGATAGTTTCCCAAATTCGCTCTTGGGCAAACTCACAGAGATGTTCCAGTAGCGAAGTCTGAAAAGCAGAGCGTTTAAATCGTCACAGAGTTGGTCCCAAGTCGGCGCTCCATGTGCAATGTCATCGATGTACGAACTTCTCCCCAGGACTGGACCCATATACGTTGGAACCGGAATGTTCCTCTGGAAAACGGTCATCTGACTTGTGAGAGCCGACACTTCTGATTTCAGCGCATGGTTTTCAAAGTCTGAGGATTGGTTTTCAGAGTCTTGAGGCTTCAGCTGCAAGAATTCCAGAACATCTGCGTCAACTTCAGCCTCTTCCTCTGGTGACAATCTCACAATCCCCACAGGCAATTATCCAGCATAGCTTGATACACAAGAGGGGCATTCTTCAGGCCGAAAGGCATTCTCCACCCACTGGAAATGTCCAAATGGACAAATAAATGCGGATATCAATCGAGCACGCTTCGTCATCCTGATCGCCCAGAACCCGCTAGCCATATCCAACTCATAAACCACATCGCAGCCTCGAACCCAATCAGGAGGTCATCAATGAGAGGCAACGGGTAGGGTGATAACTGGATGAAACCATTCACAATCCGATAGTCGATACACATTCGTATGTCAACACCGTTCTTCTTCAGACGATCACAATAGGGGATGCCCACGGCGAATTGGAGTACTCGATCAAACCAGTTTCCAGAAGTTTCTTGAGAAGCTCATACACCTTCAACATGAGGTGAGGGGCAACGGACCTTGGACGTTGGGCCACCGGTTTGGCGTCCCCTACATCTAGATCACAACCACGCCCCTTGCCGGTGCGGGTGCTGCATTACCATCTCCTAGAAGATCTTTCTGTGGTATTTCAGAATGTCACGTAGTTTCTTCTCCATTCTGGTGTTGTCTTTCCTGGTTCTCCAACATCAGCACTGTCGATATCGCACTCTGGTGTCAATTCCTCAGCTCTGGTAGCACATGACCAGTTGATCGCGCAATTGGGCGAGGAGCTCCGTGCCTTCCCGCATATAAACACCCGTTCCAAATCCAACTCTTCGTTCGAGACTTGCATACACGCTCATACTCCACTCGTAATTTTTCCACAGGTGTTCCGGGCATCCCTTGAACAGGGATATCCCAAGACTCGTCCATTAAGTCCAAATCATCTGCTGGTAACTGAGAAGTCTGAAACCACTTGCAGGAGACTCTAGTTCCGAGTCCGAGGAGCCGTCACCAGAACTGATGCATCGTCACCATAGTCGCTGGGAGAGACACTTTCAGAGGACATCTCAGAATCTCTGGTATCCACACTTGCGTCCAAGCTGTCCGCCACTTCACTGCAGCAGCAATCATCTGTCTGAGTGGATGCATCTAGGGCAAAACGCACTCGCTTCATGACTGGGTCGGGTCTGATTTCACAATTGTGCACTCGAGCATTATCCAACCTCGGATGTTGCAGTATCTTAGTCGGCCATGGATATCTGGACGCTCCACACAAGGAGGTTGCGGCATCAGAGCCTCCAGCCTTGCTTCTCGTTCCATGCGCTTCTTCGTTTCTGGTGACGGAGTGCTTTCCAGGATCAGTACCTCCCAATCACGATATGCAGCGGAACCTGGACGCACGAAACGCCCATGTCTCGGGAAGAAACCATATTCCACGATCCTCGCGACATCAGAGAGCTCGTTGACCCAGGTGTTCTTATCGGAAATATTCACCACACGAACTGCCACAGGCCATGAGCGGGCAGCATAGATCAGCTGCGTAACCCAACGATCACCACGTCCAGCCCACACGACTTCCCGTTGCGGATTCGTCGGACCGTAATCAATCCTAACAATGAACTCCTCACCAGGACTCAGAAGAACGGCCTCGCTTGGTCTGACAAACCTGCTACGACCAATGTGGTCACCGGGTTCCCAATTACACATCATCACCACGACTTCGTCTGGTAACGACACCAGACCTTCGCGAGTACTGATCCTCACTCCAGCGGCAAACATAAAGCCCATTCCTAAAAGCACATCAATTCCTTCACCAATATTCGCGACCCAAACATCCACAATGTACACCACTCTTGGCCCAAGTGTCAACTTGATCTCAGCGCTGGCGCCAATGTACGTCGGAACACCACCCATCCCTGATACCTTAGTTTGCTTGTGCGACTTGAGTCTGAGTCCGAGCTTACGCGCAAAGTCGTAACTCAGAATGTTTATAGTCGCACCGGTATCCAGGAGAATCTTAGTCCGGCGATCATTCACAGCACCATACACCATCACCACATCTCGCTTGGAACGATCAGGGTAATTATCCTCCCACCAGCCATAGCATTCGCCATCCTTCAGTCTGAATGACACTGTGTCGTCAGGTATCGGATCAGTGTTTTCAGAGATCTCGGGTAACTTATTTCCTGGATTTCTGAAAGGCACAGCCGATTCCTGGGTTAAAGTGGTCATGCATTGTTGGGGTTTATCTTGAACCTTTCTCAGCTCCGGTCCTACACACACTAGAACACATAACTCTGGGGTATTGCCTTGCCCGGCGCGTTTCGGATCCCCATCCGACGGGCGTATTAGTTTAACGGCTTCCCAGAGTCTGCCTCATCACCCAGAAGTCTTTCTCTCAGGTGGTTAGGCATGTCCTTTAGTGCGCCTTGACGGGCGAGTTGCTTGAGTGTTTCCAGAGTCTTCAAGTCTTCACAGGGTTTTCCGGGATGTAATTTTCCACACACTTCACAGGGGGGTACTCGACACATTCGACTGGGATGCCCTTTTTCCTGGCACCGGTCACACGTGATATCCTTCCAGCAATCTTCTTCTGAGTGTCCTGGACGTTGACATTTCTCGCAAAACTTGTTCCAATAACCGCCATTTTCGAGACGTCTCTGATGAAAACCCTGACCTGACGATCCAGACGGGGAATGGGGCGGCGGACGCCATCCCATGTCACCCATCACTCGGTACACTTCATTTGTCAGGGTCTGCGTCCAACTAGCGCTCGGCGGAGCTGTCGAGGCACTCGATGAAGTCTGTGCAGTGTCTCCATCACGGGTAGACTCTGAAGTCACAATCTGAAATCTGGAATCACCGGTTTGGTCTCTGGCATCTTGATCGGATTTTAAAGATCCCTTATGGTTTTCGTGGTCATCATCATCAGAATCTTCAGAGTCCGGGTCTCTCACGACATAAGTCCGGTTCACCGCGTTTGGGCTTGAACGGTCCTCGTGGAATATTGTCTGCTCGGAAGTCTCGAGACTTGGTGGTAGTCATATCTTGGTCACCTGTTCGCCAGACATCTTCATCCTGTTGTAAAGCATACTCCAAGTCTGAAATACGTCGGAATCTCTGACCTTGTAGCGAAGTTTTCAGGCGCGCATCCTTGAGCTTCGTGATAAAACGGAGCACGTGCTTCTCAAGACGCTTGGATGATTTTCTGAAGTCGATGTCGGCCTTCCCAGCGGCGGAGTTGAGTCGATAGAAGAATTCGAGCGGGGTCTCAGAGTCCTTCATAGCCATTGTGAAATATCTCTCTGAATATGATGACCGCGCCTTACAGTAACGCTTCTTGAACTCTGACGACAACTCCCTCCAGTCGCGAGACACACTCTTGGGGAGCTGGTTAAACCAGTCACGCGCAGATACCGGAAGCTTCAACTTGAGCTCCTGAATGCGTGTCTTGGTCGACCACCCTCCTTGAGACGCCATATTCGTGAATCGCTCCCACCAGTGGATGCGTTCCCTGAGTGTGGCTCTAGGATCGAATTCTCCGAGATTGTTAGAGTTCATGAACGGTCTCAACGTTAGAAGGGTAGTTCCCGCTTGAGCTTGTGTCGCTGCTGTCAGGTTCACCACTTCACCAAGCTCAGAGTCGTCTGAAGACGAGCTTTCGGATTCTGAGCTCGAGTCCTCAGAGTCTCCACCAGGGTCTGGTGCTTCACCACGGCGCTTCTCTCGGCGGGGCGCCTCTCGGTCTCCATTAGACCGTCTAGCGTCTGATTTCCGCGGTGGATCTCGTCGTGGAGTCGATGCACGCCTGATGTCCCCCTTGGCTTCCGTCACCGAGGCTACTCGAGTCACGTGGGTTGCTGTAGTGGTCGTAGCGGCGGCGCCATTCCTCTCGGCCTTCACTCGCTTCGTCACCGAGCTTCGCGCAGGGGCAGTTTGTTGGAAGGTCGCAACTTCTCGAGGAGCCGTCCTGAGAGCCGGTGGGTGCGACATGGGTTCAACCCTAACCTCACTTCTGATTTCTGATCCGACTACCGGATACTTAATTGCAACTTCAGGGTCCTCAGTGTCTAACACCGGGGTTGCAGTTGCTAAATCAGGGTGACCGACCCTTCGCGCCTCTTGAACTTGGGACAATGTTGCTCGAAGGTTTCTCAACTGACCGGCTTGGAAGCGTTGCATGTTCTGAGAACTCTCTTTCTCCCTGTCGCGCTCAGCTTCCATATCTTTCATCCGCTGCTGTAAGGTCTTCATTTGGGAAATCCAGTCTCGCTTCATCTCGTCTGTCGCGCGCACATGTTGGGCTTCGGCTTCGGCTTCTCGCTGTCGCCAGCGATCAGCAAACTCTGATTCCAGACGTTGGCTTTCCGACCTCCAGAGATCTGATTTCAGCGTCTCCAGCTCTGCCACGCTGCGGCTTCTGGGTTTACTCTCCGATACCAAACTTCTCCGTTCTTCAGCATCGTCAGCACGTCTCTCCGCCTCCAGTCTCGCATTCTCAGACTCCAACAAGCGGTCGGTGAGCGTCTGGATCTCGCGTCTTGCTTCCAAGTCGCGTTGTTCCCGACGGCGGTCACGTTCCATGGACTCCAAGCGTTCTCGGGCCAAGAACTCCATCTGCGCTTGCTCCATCCGGCTCTGCCACTCCTGCTGTTGCCTCATGACGTTCAGTTCGATCTGGGCAGGCCCTGATCTCTGAGAGCTTCGAGCTCCAGACTTCGTGCGACTCGACGCGATGGAACTCAAGCGTCGAGACGGCGTTTTCCGAAGGTCTTCACTCTTCACACTCTGGCGGTGGCTTCGATGGCTTGCACTTCGGCTGGAAACAGATGAAGGCGGAATCTCTGACGTTGGTTGTCTGAAACCCTGTGAAGGCTCATGGACGAACGCCTGTTTTCAGGCTTTACATCTGACACCTCAGCTTCTTCTTCCAGCATGTCGATGTCTTCAGGCTCCGATTTCACAGGAAACAACGTTCGAGTCACTTGGATTCCCATACCTTCTCCGGAGACCATTCCTCCGACGTCAGCGCCTTGGGCAATCAACGCCAGACCCTCTGCGGACAGCGGCATGTGTGATGCCGCCCCTCGACTCACAGACATCAAGGACGAGTCTGTGGAGCTTCCCCGCGAGGTCTGAAATCCAGACGACTGATCATCAGAGGTCCCGATAACGCTGGGAACCGGCACATCCGTCATTCGAGTTCGAGAGCTGTTACGATCTTCAGACATGGGAGTTCCGGACTCTGGTCGTGTGTTATCAGAACGACTCTCGTATTGTGGCAATGAAGACAGCGACGGCGTCGACAAGGCTGACGGTGTTGACGAGACTTGAGGGCGCGGCGGTCTCTGCTGTGAGCGCTTGGACTGCGGCGGCTCATCACTGCTGGAACCATTGGAACTGTGCGTCACTCGGAGTCCGGTCACCCGGAGGCGCATGATCAGCTGTCGTCCTTGTAGGTCAGCATCCTTGTCAGGTAATACACTATCGGTTCCTTCTCGACTTGTTGTGTCTTCTTGTTTCATGCCTTCTGAGAGTCGGTTGACCTGTAACCTGGCAGTCACAGTGGCCCACTCAACCAGTTCCATGGCGAGACGGCTCTGAAGTTCGGTCGCCACACTGCGTACCTGAGACTCGAAGATCGCTGACGCCTGGGTCTGGGACCACGTCGGGAGCAAGTTCTGGAATTCAAAACCCGCCTCGTACAGCATTGTCTGGAGAACAGCCACGCACTCTGGTGCCGTCAACGTGCTCATTGGAATCTCAACGTAGGAAAGGTCTTGAATCCTACCAAAGCCATGACGTCTTACGTGAAACTCCGAAATCCACATATCTTCAGGGAATACAGAGGAGCACCGCCACTTGATGTAGTCGCCGGTCGCTGCAGCGGCTTTCTGGAAGACGGCTACACTGGGCTTCGTCGTCGGCCATACATACTCGACGCTTGGCGGGACGACTCTACCGGCATCCATGTCTTTCCAGCGGCGGAGCTCACGACGCACATACTTCAAAACTCGTTCTCCATCAAGCGAATCAGCCCTCCCAGACTCATCAGACGGTGTCTTCAGAGAATCTTCGGACTTGATCAGCGTGTCATCCGACATTGGTGCACCTTCAGACTTCGGAGACTGCGGAACACGATCTTCAGAGAGTCCGGGTTCTGGCTTCACTTCTTCCACGGACTGTCCGGAGGTCGTCGACTCTGAACGCAGATCGACCACTTCCGGGGACTCAACCATATCGGCGCCTCCCACAGACGCCTCATCACCACCCTCACGGGCAGTGGTCACCTCGTCACCAGAAGCTTCGACTTCTGACGGGCCTTCCTCAGAACCTTGTTCACCAGGGACAACGGGTGCCTCCTTAGCTTCTGGTTCCACAGCAGGCTGGTCTTCGATCGCCGGTTCCGCGACGTTCACACTCTCAGCGGCCTTCTTCTCTCGCGCAGCCTTCCTCTTCTCGCGAGCCGCCTTCTGGATAGCATCCAAGTCTGGTTGCTCATCAGGCGGCAAACCTTAGAGACGCTTGGACTGACGTGTCAGAGCACCGCGACCGCGACCACGGCGTCCTCCTCTCGTAGATCCTGGTGTAGCCATCTTGAATATAGACGCTTGACAGGAAACTTTCTCTTCTTGTACTTCTCAAATCCGGTGATATCACGATACCAAGATCCGGGCACGCGCACCAGTTGTCGCGAAGTCGGTGAAACTTTGATCGCGGTGCAGGTGGCGTATAGTGAACCCGGTTATATGACTACTGAAAGGGTTTCAGAGTCGTACAACGTAGGTGGGCGTGTGGTACCTTGTGGTATCCCTGTGGGTTCGTTGTCTTGGGAATATGACCCTCGCCGGAGTCTAAAGTTCAGTGAAGAGAAATTGTGTTCCCTTGGAGTCTGGTGTCGGAGTTCAGGAAGTCCTTCCAGGAGCGTTCGGGAGTCGGAGTTTCTGGAAACCAAGTAGGTTACCAGAAAGTTGGTGGTCGGGAAGAGGTTAATGTACCAGAGAGAGTCTGATATCGGTGTCTGGATATCGCAAATCCAGAACCGAGACACTTGACTTTCAGAGATAAACAACAAATATGCAGAGTTCAGGAATATACAAATATATACAGCCGTTCTTATTCTTTCTGGGCCCTTGAACGGTGGGCTAATACTCCAGGTCAACTAGGGACTCGTTACCAGACACCTGGTCTGTCTGGTATCCCTTTCACGTTCGCGCACCACCCTCTAATATAGAGGGAAATATAAACCAATACAATCAGCTATATATAACAGTCTACCTTGCACCCTGGAAACGACTGTCTAGTTTCCAGAGCCTGTCCAAACGAGCAATATGAAATGGGCTACCGCTAGAGACAAAACAAACGACCCAACTAGGATATGGAATAGGCGGGTCCTCTCAGGTCTCTACGTTACCTGATCTCCACCTAAGGGGACTGAATTTGGTGGAGATCACACGGCGTACGTCCTTTACGCAGTGGCTTGGATACCTCTCAAGCGGACTTGTGCAGTAGCAAGCAAATTGAACTCTGTTTATCGTTTTATCTTTCTCATAACTCTCATATATCTCTGGTAACTCTCTTCTTCTTGTCGTCCTTGGCGTTCTTCATGCATTCAGTCTTCATATCTCAGGTACACTTGGTTCTTGTATGCATCAGGTATCTTGACTTGGTTTCAGTATGCAGTCAGTTCAGCAGATCTCGATGAGTTGACAGGTAGAGGCGCCATCACGGGGGATGTGCAGGGCAGTCATCACTTGATTGCGTGACCTAAACTTGGTTTCAGTATGGTCAGTGCAGCCGATCCCGATGAGCTGATGGGTAGAGACGTCATCACTTGGGATGTGCAGGTCACACACCACTTGATTGCGTTACTTGAACTTGGGTTCACTTGGTTTCAGTATGGTCTTGAATCTTCGTTGATTTCCGAGTCTGGTATCCGGGTTTTCAGAGTCTGAAACCACTTTGGTTTTCAGAGTCTTGGTCATAGAGTGTGGAATACCAGAGTCTTGAACGGAATATCATAGTACGGAGCACCAATGCTTCAACGTACACGAAGTTCTTGAGGGTTGCGCGGGTGTGCGGCGTCCGGCGCGCGATACTTGGTCTCTGCGGGTAAGTAATGTAGATCCTTGAACCATCATCGTCGCGCTGGACGGTAACGGGATGAGGTCTCTCAGAGATACGTTCTTCTGAGAGACTTTCCGCCAGGAATTAGGCACTCATCGTCGGGGAAAGTCCGGTGACCAGACAGAGTGTATTTGACCTTCAGAGTTGTGCACACTCTGAAGTACACTTCTGGTCCATTGGGCCCCTTTACAGTCAGGCGAAGGTTCGTCTAAAATCTTCCACAGATGTCGCACGGGTGCAGCCGTGTCCCAGGCCCCCCTCTCTCATAACCCATATTATAGCCAATCACATCGTAACGTAATATCCACCTGTCGCTCGAAAATCGGAAATAGCATCATGTCATACTCGCATCTCCTGGATGTACTCATGCAGCTCACGCTTCCCTTGTTTACAGGCAAGGAAGCGCGAGTGGTGGCGATACTCATAGTTCGCCGGAAGGAAGGCGGCTCTAAGCTGTTGACACAGCTGAGCCCAGGTTGTGAAGCAACCCGGCGTTGTCGCCTCGCGCGTGTACGCCCAGGTCTTCGCCCGACCTCCTAGGTTGGACAGGGCGAAAACGACCCGAAGCCGCTCGGTCGAGATGGGAGCTGCATCCATGGCAAGCTCCTCCTCTCTGGCCCAGAAGTGGAGGTTCTCTCTCTCGTTCCCCTCATAGGGGTTAACCTTAAGCCTCAACGGCTTAGGTTGGGCTGGCTTTATTTCAACCACCGGGACCTGCCGCCTCTGCACCAGAGTGATCAGCCCTCGCTCATACGTGTCGAACGCCTCGATGCGTTCGACCTGCTCGGCCAGCGTAGCAGCCGCCAAGCTTCGGAGGGTATCTCCTCCAAAGATGCCCACCATCTTCCGGACCAACTCAAACTGAGAGTCGGTCAGATGAGGGAACTTCCCTCTATCCATCCTGGCTTACCTTGTAGGAGCCACAGAGGATTCAGGTAGTCAATCTACCCGCGTAGGCGTGGATTGACTACAAGTGCTACCAAGTGTGACGGGGTCACACGAGCACCTTGCTTAGAGGAAGCGTGCTATTAAGAGTATACAAACTCTAAGTGAACGGCAGTTCACTAGTCCCTGGTCTGAGGGGACTTAATAGCCAGTTTAGCGTAAGTTTTAGACTGATTTATTTATAGTTAATTAGGCCCATTTGGCCTGTAATACAAATTACTAATTAACTATACTTTAACCTAATTATTCATGTAAAAGGTAGGTTTAATGCTATTGGTTGGCACTCAGCCACCGAACCTACGTGGCAGTAGTGTGGTCCACACCACAGTGTGGTCCACACCACTCCAACAGAGTATTAAAACAAATACTCACAGAAGTATATCTACTTCTAAAGGCGGTACCCTTTCTGAGGTACCCCTTTCATGTAACCCCGTTAAAGAAAGTGTTCTCCCGTTTCGAGAAGGTAGGACAATTTATACACTGTAAACCTATTGTCTTTGTGTAAGTTCCGGAACAATCAGAGCCACAAATTCTACGGCGAATAAGTAATTCGTTTTATTAGGGTGTAGCTGTATATTTTCAAAACTACACCCTAGTAAATATTTTCGCGGAATGCATTCAAAATTCGAAGAATGAACAAGAATATCATCGATTCTAAATTCATCATGATCTTTCTCCGTGTCTTTGTCACTTACTTCATCTCGAGTGCGTAAAACACAATCCGATTCATATTCGGGCACACACATGCTATTGGAATGTTTAACACCAGCTTGACGAGAACTTTTAACGTTTCTAGAACCTGCTGAGACCTTATCATAATTTTCAGCTGTCGTATAGCTTTAAAAGCAGCACCTAACTCTTCGTGGACAGTATGAGCAACAATGATGCCTTGAACTGAAGAATATATGCACAACTGTCGCCTCTGGTGTCGCTCTGTAGTCTTTATATCATCTTACCAAGATAGTGAACGCTAAAATCGTTTCCCAGGACGAACACGCAATGGAAATTCGTGCGAGAGTCAGACTTTGACGAACTGACATTCGAAACACCTTCGGGGGAACACTCTTTTCGGACCCTAGAACAATAGTCGGTCTTCGAAAGTTTAATAACTTGAGTGTTTATATAGAGATTTGGGCTTTCTCAAACACCTAGTACGTTTGTTGTACAGAATTCCCCGGCAAATCGACACCTGAGTCTGTCTATATTCTTCCACGAGTCAGTAGAGATAAACAAAAGCGATGGTGACGGAGTTTGTTGCAATAATGGTGCGTATGCTGAATTACGTGAAAGTTAGCATCTTGGCGCGGTCTGCAGGAAGAGCTTGCATGCAAATGGATGGCTTACAGTGAACCTTCTGTATTGCTGGTACGTGCTCCGCATGTACCAGCCTGCTACATTAATCAAAGGTCCCATGTCTACATCCTAATGAAGAACCACTGCCTACGTTTGAATCTTCCACAACAGGTCATGTTGTCTAAGATGGCCATCGCTCCGCCCCAAAACATAACGGCACTAGCAGAATAGACACCGCTTACCTTCGACTTGCCCCACCCTCAGTTCAAGTCAGCCCTCTACATCACCCTACACCAACGCGATGCGTTGGTAGCATTGAATCGACAGATAGCTCACCGATACCAATATGTTGGATCCTTAGATATTAACAAACCTATCGGGTGGACCGGTCCCTGTATATTCGCATTCTTTATCAGTCCCACCTTCCCCGATTTCCCAGGGAATACTGTACTTTGTTAGAGGTTGATAGAAGTACAAACAACAACGTACCATTAACATTGTTTATTGACGCAATGTTTATGGTACTATAGCAATGTTTACCGGACGCTCATGTCTATTCAACAGCTTTGCTGCCAGTGTTAGCATTGTTAGATTGGCACCACAATTTCCTCCGAACGTAACTATAGTGACTTATTTATGCGCCTAACTACATGTAGTGATATACTGGTGCCAACTCGAACCCACCAGTTAACCATATTCATTACGGTTTCCCTGCACAGAGAAGCAATCTTGTCACAACTCATTTTACCGTCTGCTTCGCTCACGTATCCCATCCGTCTGCTCTCAATATCTCCAACGCGGCACTCAAGTCACCAACATTCAAACGACCATTCCAGATCAAGTATGCGTTTCACCTACTTCGTGCTCGTCACTACGGCAATTCTTCTCTCTAGCTGCAATGCTAGTCCGTCCTTGTCAAAGCTGTCTACTTTGACTTCGACTGACGCTGCGGCTCCAGCCCGCGCTGTCGATACCAGCAATATCAAGAGGTTTTTGCGAACCTACAACGAGGGCGATGAAAACGAAAAAGATGAAGAAGAGAGAGTAAACCCGGCAAATTTGGACGAGGAAGCGCTTGTCAAATGGACTGCCAAGTGGACTGATAAGATGAATGTATGGTTCGATAGAAAATACACACCGGCCGAGGTCAAGGATAAATTGTCTGGTCTGGGCGGTGGAATGAGCAGGAAGAACGGCAGGAAGTACTATCTGTTCATGCGGAGGTGGAATGAGGAGCATCCCCGGGTTTAATTAGTACACAGCTTTTGTGGCGATTGAGGCCTGTGAAGATGAAGGTATAGCTTTTCCTCTTTAACGTTACTCAATTTCACATGCCAACCACAGCAATCTGTATTACGATAGTTCTACTACTTTAGACAATACTTATAACTACACTAAGTCAGTCCTTGGAAGAGCGCGACCCTCATTTCGATCTTAACATGATCGCGAGCACGAGACTAAGTTAAATATGTGCTACCCAGGGTGATATCATGAAAATCGATAGGCTGTGCAGATTTTCTTCTTGAATATTTATACTTTAAATTTTATCCCACTGACGTACCGGATTACGTGTAAAAGTGATCTTAACTCGTCAACTGGCCGCCACCTCCTCCACCAAATTGCACCGTTATCCAACACATCATAACTGTACATTTACTCCACTACTGTATTATTCTCTACAATCTTATCCTTTACTTCCCCATATTCTACAATATCCTACTCTACAACTTCTCTATCTTTCCTTTTTTGCCATGTGAGTATTCTCTATCATAAGTGGTGTGGGTAACACCACTGCCAGATAGGTCGGGTGGCTGAGGGCCAACCAGTAGTATTTGACCTACTTTTTATATACATATCTAGACACAATTAAAGTTCATCAGTAGTTTGTATTACAGGCCAAATTATCTAATTAACCTCAAATTTTAACAGGCTAGAAATCACTTTATGCTAGCTATTATGTCCCCTAAACCAGAACTTATGAACTGCCGTTCACTTAGAGTTTGTATACTCTTGATAGCAAGCTTCCTCAAACAAAGAGCTCGTGTGACTCTGTAATGTCCTCAAAACCCGCCGGGGCGCTGAAATTGTGGTAGTGCAGAAATACTCTTGACTCCGTTCAGGCCGACCGCACATTGTAGTTGTGCACGCAAGTTCTTATCTCGACCATTTGTATGTTTACCAGCAAAGTTCTCGAGAAGTTCTCGAGAAGCTCTCCGTTCTGCATCTGATCTGCTTCATTAGTTTTCTCATACTGCATTTTGCTAAATAACACTCAGTTAGACGAACACTCCA
Source organism: Phytophthora palmivora (assembly GCA_008079305.1). Taxonomy (NCBI): domain Eukaryota; phylum Oomycota; class Peronosporomycetes; order Peronosporales; family Peronosporaceae; genus Phytophthora; species Phytophthora palmivora. The sequence continues at coordinate 32,636 of VOQZ01000698.1, read as the reverse complement.
ACGCCACCGTTATAATTGGTAGCACTTGTTGGTCCACATCAAACCCTGTCGTGTTTCCTCCGTCCGTCTGATCTGTTGGTCAAGGTTCTGTTGTCTGCAAGTTCGTGGTTGGATTGTCAAGAATGGAAGAACAAAACCCAGTGATATTACTTCTTGAAGGGCTTGTCCAAGCCATCCATGAGCTCTCCCACACAGTGGTGACTCAACACAATGACTTTCGTACGTCTGTAATAGAACGGATACCACACCAGCATTCACTCCGTGAATACCGAATCGAGGGTGCCTCTATGCCAAAATTTTATAGAAAGCCTGAGGAGAGCGTTGGGGAATTCATTTTTGAAGCGAAACTCTTCATGAACGACAAAAACTTGACTAGGAGCATCCCAGAAACCAGGCTCGAGTTGTGGCTATACTGGGTAGTAATCTCCGTGAAGGAGCAGCCTCGTGGTATCATAAGCGCATAATGATCGATGGTGAACCTATCAGCTCAATTGATGAGTTTGCGTCTGCGTTGGGTGACGAATTCCTTCCACCTGACCAACAGCATCGACTACGAGCAGCCTTATGAGGGTGCAAACAGACTACGGACGTGGAGCAATATGCTTCACGCTTTCGCAAAATTATCACTCAGATTCTGACGTGTCTGAGTTAGATAAATTTGACCATTTCACCGTGGGTCTGAAGCCAGAAACTCGTAAAGAAGTTGCCTAACTCAACTGCGATTTACTCAAGTTAGCAATAGCACCGACTCAAGCGTATGAGCGGGCTCACTTTGGCGGTGGTCAGGGCACGCGACGTCAGATCACCTCTCGTCGAAATAAACCAGAGCCCATGGGCGTTTCGTACGGCGCAACTCGCCCAACAATTGAGTAATGACGTCGTCAGGGATTGTCCTTTTATTGTCGCGAACAAGGTCATCGATTCGGAGACTGTCCTGAGAAGAAGCTACCGGGAAACGATTGGGCTCAACGGATGTAAATGGAGTATCTGTTGAGCCGATTGAATCAGAATCTCTATGTGCAACCTCTGAAATGGAAGCTTCGACTGTGTTTGAGTTGGAGGACATGCTGGAAGTGTGGTCGGTAGTGTACACGTCTGTTTGCGCGATGGAGCTATGTTTGGATAAGGTGCAAGTTGAAGGTGGCCGTCTTCTGTTCACTGAAGTTCTTGTGCAAGGACAGCATCTCAGAATGCTGATTGACTCTGGAGCGATGCACAGCATTGTACTTAGTAATCTGCTGACGATGCCCGCTGGAACTCAGGATGGAAAAACTTCAGGCTCGTGATTTTGCAGGGAAAGTGTCAATGACGACGTCCAGGAAATTTACCGTAGAAATTATGATTAAGAATCGACATTGTGCTGTTGTGTTAGTTCAGTGGCCGCTCCAACAAGATTTTGACGGAATTTAGGTCAGACATGGCTTCGTAAGGAGAACCCCGATATCAATTGGGCGACTCGATCAATTTTGTGGCGTGTACCGCATCGGTGGCAATTGCCACGAGAATGGACACCACCTAAGCAACACACACCAGAAATTGAATACGTTGTTGCTGACGAATTTCAACAGAATTTGCATTTTGGTATGTATGCGGGGGTGCTTCATCTCGATGTAGTGGCCGATGGCGGGGCTACAAAGCCTAACGCTGAGATGGAGCATTTGGTGAATGAATTTGCCGACTATTTGAGAGAAGAGTTGCCTGATGGTCTTCCACCCGAACAGGATATTCAGCATTCAGTCCAATTAAAACCAAATGCAGCTCATTCTGCTCGACCGCCGTTTCGTCATACTCATGTCGAGAAAACAGCCCTTCGGACATTTATGGACAAGTTTTTGCGCAAAAAATGGATTGAGCGCAATTCTTCGCTGTGGTCTCCAATATTTTTGCAGTGCCAAAACGTGATCCTGTGACCGGCATATTGCCGTCCAAAATTCAATGGGGGCGGGGCTGTGATGTAGCGAAAATCAAGTTTGGCCCTTGGATGAGTCTAAGGAGCCGTGGCCTACGGTACAAGATTGCGACGCACCAGAACTCGGCTTTAAAAGTATCTTAGGAGTGGTGGTCCACGGTACGGACTCGGCTGAAGACTTCTTAGAGGAAGAAGCTGAGTTCAAGGACTCGGCTATGGTAGCTCCAGAGCTACCGGAAGAAGATGCGACCAGGCGCAGGAGCCAACGACCATCGAGAGAGCCGGGAACAGTCGCATCGACTGGGCTGAAGGGTCGGCGAGATCTATAACAATTCTATTTCACTAGATATTTGTATAGGAACCAATTAGGAATAAGAAAAGGGGCTTAAGCCCCTAGTATTAAACATAGCAGAATTTTCTAGGTCCAGAACACGTGTACACTCTTCCGGTAAGTCCCTGCACGGGCCGGATTATGTCTGCCGTCAGAACTCGAGAGGCATAGCTTGTAGAGTTCTGACTGATAGCGCCAAGAGATTAGGTTGGCCCGGGGAAGGGCGTGTCTCGCCAAGCGCGAAGAACAAACCCCGCCGAGCTCGGCGGGTCGGTATACCGTACTGCCCGGGTACCGTTACTCTTTCAGCCGAGTAGCCTTTGCCTCGGCGACCCGTAAAAGCGCTAACGCGCCGTCGTCCATCCTTTGGTGGAGGGCACGGAATTACGTATTATTGGCTGGCTTGGTTGGTTGGTACTCGGCGGAAGCGAGACACCAGCTGTCCCGGAAGGGCCGAACCGCTAGGGGACAACCCAGCGCAGGCCAACAAACGCCGACCTAACTCGGCGATTGTTGTGGTTGCGTTATATTAACCCACATCTGACGGATTTGTGCGTTCTGCAACACCACAGGGCGGTGATCCATCAAAAACCGTTCGCTGGGTAATCGATCACAGATATGTGAACTCAGTGACCAAGATTCCTCGAATTCCTAATCCTCGGATTGATGAGATTTTCGATCGCCTCGCTGGAGCACATGTGTTCACCTCGATTGATATCCGGATATCACTAGATGAGACTGGCATTTGACTCTCGAGTGTATACAGTATTTCGAGCGGGGTCAGAAATTTATCATTGGTGTGTAGCTCCCATGGACCTGTCTGGCATGACGGCCACACGGTCGCGTTTGTTGCTTGTGATCTTCGAGAACAAGGAATCATCTGCGTTTGTAGTCGTTTATTTGGACGACATCTGGTGATTTCAAAGAATCGAGCAGACCATTTGACGCATTTACGTCGTGCATTCAAGATACTTCGGCAAGAAAAGCTTTATGCGAGACCTATTAGGTGTCATTTTGCAAAAAACGAAATTCGGTTTCTCGGGCACATCGGCGTTGGAGAAGGTCCACGCGTGGACCCCGACAAAACTGCTGCAATTGCTACGTGGCCGCACCCACAGAATGCGAAGGATCTACAACGATTCTGGGGTTGGCGGGCTATTACCGAATGTATGTCAGGAATTATGCCACTTTTTGTTGGCTCTCACGATCTTGCTGAAAAACACCTCGACGTGGAAGCGGGGTCCTGACGAGGAGGTTGCATTCAATGCCGTCAAGAAAACATTAATGTCCGCTCCGTTTACCAAATATGTCACTACCATTTCAGGTCACTACAGATGCCTCTAACACTTCGGTTGGTGGTGTTCTTAGTCAGCAAGTTGATAGATTAGATCATCCGGTTAGCTTTTACAGTCGCAAGTTGTCGGATACAGAGAGTTAGTGGGCTGCTCGCGAACAAGAGGTATACGCAATCAAAAATTGTCTCGGACAATAGCGATGTTATTTGCTTGGCGACCATTTTTCGGTACACACTGACAACTCCGCTTGTCAGTGGTTCTTGTATCATCCTAACGTGTTTCCGAAGATGGCACATCGGTTAGAATTTTTTGGTCAATTTGATTTTAAACTGGTGCACAAGAAAGGCATCAACAACGGTGCGGCCGATGCTCTCTCACGCCCCCCAGTCTCGGTCACATCCGTGGGAATGTTTATCTTCCAAACACGATTCATTAAGTGAGCAGTCAAACTATTGATTGTAGGTGCGGAAGCGTTCAATCCGTTTTCAACGGATCTACATCCAGCTGGGGTAATTATCGGAAACTCTCTCTTAACGGTGGAGAATGATGATAATTTCGTGGCGCCATCAAGCACGCGTATAAGAAAGACAAGGATTGCATTGCGCAAGGACTTCAACGACAAGAAGAACGAGTGCAGGATAAATACGAGCTTCGTGATGGCGTTCTGATGGAAAAAGTGACTACGTTATGCAACTGCTACGGGTTCCCCAAGTGGAAAACATTTTGCTCCGATTGATGCATGACTTTTACGATGCTGCAATTGTGTCGCATCCTGGTGGTGAACGAACATTTGTCGCCATGCTGCAATATTGTTGGTGGCCGGGATGCGGGAACATATTGCGCAGTATATTGCAACATGTGAAGCATGCGTGCGTCACAAGTCTAGACCACGACGTCGCTAAGTACTCCTTTAGTCACTGCCCATTCCAGATCATTGTTGGCAGCATGTTACCATGGTCTCTGTGACAGCTCTGGCGATAAGTGAAGGTTTCAATGCGATTTACGTCGTTGTTTGCCGGTGTGGTGAAGTGGATCCGAACGTTTTGGAATTAGAATATCCAGGAAAGATCCGATTTGGACGTGATCGGACCTGACGTGACGTGATTGGATTAGATGACGAGCCAATGTGGGTGGATCTGGTCACGGATCCAGTTGATTGATAAGATTGATGTAGATTAGTGGTATCCTGGGTGGGACATGATGGATGGATTGGTATACGATCTACACATATACCCAGATCTGAAGGGTTGGGGTGATTATATGCGGATATGGGTGATGTGGGACTTGCGTGATTATAAGATGGATGGGGCGATATGCATATATATGCTATGGGAACCAGTGATCTAGAGCTAGATACATGGATCTGGATCAAAGTATATATCTGCGAAGTCCAGAACGGCTCGTATACCAGGTTCCATTCAGGGAACTCAGATCAAGGCTTATGGACCTAGATCCATAGGCATATCCGAGTGATCCGGGATCTAGAGATGTTGTGGCAAGGCTGGATGATGATTGGAGGATTAGCAGCATGGAGTAAGCTTGGATACGTTGTGGTTATGCTTATTACGAAGTATTATCACTGGATCAGCCATGGAAACCCTAGATCAAGGAGATCTAGCGGATCCAGAATTGGATCAGCATGATCTGGCCTATTATGGCATAATCTGGCTCGGGAGACGTGTGAGCTGGATATTATGGGGTAGGATTACGATATTGGTGGAAGGAGTAGTCCAGATCACAACATTGCGACTAGTGATCTAATGGTTTTGGTCCAGATCCAGGGTGATCTGCAAAGATGTCGACTGCCATGATGGTGAGGACAAGAAAGGACAAGAATCAGGATAGCGTAATCTGTCGATGTGTCGTTAAGGATAGGATACAGGATGGGATAGGTCTTAACCCTTTCGCGAGCCATTTATCTCAACTATCGTATACAAATCTAAGATATCTGCTTCTTTCGCCCTTTAATGAATTCATGGTACTGTTCTGGCATGTCTCATGAGACATGCGATCTACAGTGATTTGTTTGGATTTGCTGGTGCATACGATTGTACACATTTGACTTAACTTCATTATGCTGGATGATTACATGATGATTACGCAATCGTACCGTATTTAATATGTCTCAAAAGAAGGTATATATTTAGTTGAACTTTAGTAAAAGGGCGAAAAAATCGCCCTTTTAGAGAGGTATTTCGTACCGTGTTTTGGAAACCATCTAAAAGGGCGATTTTTGCGCCCTTTCACCGCGAAAGGGTTAACATTAAATCAGAACCGAATTTGCATCGTACGACGCAAGTGCTTCGCTACGCGCCTGGAATCGGGAACTACATTGGCCCTACGGTATTAAAAACGATTTAGGTGTATAGATCTAGGGTGGTTGATAATATCTAGATAATATATTGGCTAGATCCAACCTCCTAGTATCTTATTACCCTAAGTGCAGATCCAAGATCCCGGTATTAATTGCTTAGCCGGTAGATCTTCGGTTTCTCAAATATCAAGATCGCGCTATAGGAAGCGCCAAGCAATCAAAGGACCCCGCGTAAAGGGAAATCTACTACAAAGGGATTACTACAAGGCCGGATCCAGATCTAGGCCGCCGAATCCAAGCTTGATCTAATCGCTTGGACTCCGGATCTACTACTGGCGAGTGGTGTGAAGACTTCCGCGCTACTCTACGACCCCAACGTCACGCCAAGACGTTCAACCACCACAGATCGAGCAACTCAGCAGTGACCAAGAGAGGAAAATCCAGCCCAACTGACGGGTACACAAGGTGAGCAAGTTCAGCAGATCACGGATCATCGGAGGACCCCCTTCGTTAGTCAGTGTCCGAGAATTGGTGGGAAGTTGGATCCAGCAACCTCGCAGATTTTGCTGATCCCGCTACACCACACCGGCTTATTAATAGACCATGCTACATTCCCACTACAAAGGATGTAGATGCTGCTAATACGGCGCTGTGGTGAAGTGGGTGAACACTTTTACCACCCAAGGTATAACGCGCCCGACAAGAGGGGTGGTCCTTCGAGAAGAACTGACTTTTAGGGTAGTACATGTCCTGGATCAAGTACTAGACTCGATCCAGGTTGGCGTGTGACCTTGTGCAATCCTTATAGGAGTCGGTTATTTCGATGGACCGGGTTTCACCGGGTATTTGTATTCCTAAGATATATACATAGAAAATGTAAGAACTTACAGGTTGTACGTATCCTGGGGGTCCGGAATGTGGGTTGAGAGATCACGAGCAAAAATCTTCTTCCCAAAAGATAACCTAAAACAATACAGAGTTTGAATATACAATATGCAGCCTTTCAGTTAGTTAGCAAACCTAGAATACAGGTAAATTTCGGGATGCCCTACGCGCACCACCCTCGAAATACAATAGAATGTCTTCCCTAAATACTCAGTAATCAACAGTCAAATCCTAGGGGTGATCACTACCAAACCTCCTAAGATCGCAGGGAAATGAATATGAAATGCAAGGGGCACTCGGAGTGTCCACTAGCAACTTAGCAAATAAAATAACTGGATCACTCCGAGTGTTCAAGCCCACTGGTCCCCAAGTCAAATCGACTTGAACGTGTTGAGAGTTATCACGTGGTTAGCGCGGTCTTGGTCGTCCTCACTCTTGTGCCTCCTAATTTGAGCGGTCCTCCAGGTAGATCTTCCTCAACGAGATGAATTGGGAAATGCATCGACGAGCTTTGAAAGTACTTGAAACTACGAACATACTTGTGCTTCACAACGCAAATCAAACTCTGTTTAAAATTATCTTTTACCTTGGCATTCTAAAAGCCTCTTCAATCTTAGTAGTCTTGGTACTTCTTGTGCGGTCTTACTTTACTTTGTGAGGTCACGCTCAGGTAGATTTGGTCTCAGTATACTTGAAATGTCACGTCGAACTTGGATCTGCATACACTCATCATTGATGTCTTGGCTCTTCTGAAATCGGCAGCACTGATACTGTCCTTGCACGATGTAATCATCTGATTGCGTTACCTTCGGGGCACGCTGTCCTGATTCTGCTTGAATGTCAGCGAACTGATTTCCGGACTGAACTTAAATTGGACAACTTGATCTTCGGTATTGTTCTTGGACAGTCGCTTGGTCATTCGGGATGTATTGTCATTCAGGATGTACATTCGGGGTGTACGTCATAACTTCGGATGGAGTCTTCATATCCGGTATTTGGTCGAACGTTCAGGATGAGAGAGATCCGCGCAGGTGCATTTGCTATGGAGGGTTACGGTGGCGCGACCACCCTCATCGGTTTGAGGAGCTCTTGGATGACGATCTTCAGGAGCTGAAGGAAATTTGTGGCGCGAAGATTGGGATCGATGTTCTGATCCCATGGCGCTCACCTCTTTCGTCGTACGATCTGGACAACACCCTGAATTCCATCGGGGTTCGGCGTGAGATGGCTTCACTGCTGCGCCACTTCAACAGCACACGGTTCGCAGAGCGTGTGCTCAAGACGGCCGACTATTTGCGCCAAGTCCTCGGGGCATACAAAAGCATGCGTTCTCTGGCAGTCGCTCAACAAGGACCCACTGCCATTCAACAGGGAGTCGACGCTCGTCGCAAGAACAAGGAGTTGAAGCGTGCTTGGAATTCACCTGCGACTACTGGTTTCTGGACCTTCAGGAGGCTCTGGGCAAGCTGGATTCTGCTGAGTCTGAGCACAAGATCGCGCTGCAGGAGCAGAAGACTCGGTACCAGGACGAGATTGATTTTCTGGAATCTGAGAGAACCCAATTCAAGGCGCGCCTCGCCGACTCCGAGGCACAGGTGCGCATCCTGAAGTCGCGTCTCGAATCTGCCACTGTAGATCCCTGGAAATTCTCCGACTTCTTGCAGGAGCACACTGTCTTCACAGGGAATTGGGAGCGTCTCCACGACCTCTTCAAGCTCTGCGTTAAGGACACAAAACCTCCTGAGTCCTGGGATACAGTCGTGAATGTGGCAGCGATGGGCAAGCGCAAAGCTGCGGTAGCTCCATACCCCGAGAAGTGCCAGCGTATGCTCCCATCTTCAGGGTCTGATTCCACCAATCGCCCCCAAGTGTTGGATCTTACGGGTCCTGGTAGCAGTTCTCAGAGTGGCTCGGGTGGCGGTAACGAAACTCAGGGTTCTAAGGGGTCCCAGAGTTTCAAGAAAAACTCCGGATCTCAAAAGTTCCAGGATTCCAAAACGTCGGGCAAGCAGTTCAACCCGCGGTCCCCAAGGTTCGCAAGGTCCGGCGTCGCCCCAAGGATCATCAGCCTGGCCGTGACTCGGTACGTCGTGCTGGCGAGAAGACCGTGGTCTCTAAGGAGGCCGCTCACACGATGCTGCCTGGCGGTGTCGTCTGGAAAGAGGTTCGTCCGGACGTTCGTCAGGCTATTCTCGCGGGTCTCAAGTACGACACCGCCATGGAGTGGATCGGCAACGATCGAGCAACTCACGGACACCTCCGGCAGCCGCAGTTAGTCAAGATGCTTGTCAGCATGATGCACTGGCGTCGTCTCGACAAGACTCCCTGGAGCAAGTACGTCCCTGAGGCCTACTACGAGATGGCGGATGAACGTTTGGATCAGCGACTACGACGTGGTGACGTCCCGGCGCCCTGGGGAAACCTTGATGACCACGTGGTGTATCCTGACGAGGATGCAGATTCCACGGTGGATGAAATCGAAAATGATCCTGAATATCAGCCTCCGGCCCAGGAGCCGGAGGAAAGCGCCTCCAACAGCAGTTCCGAGGAAAAGGATGAAGAAGTCGCCCCTGAAATGCTGGACGAGGATGACGACGCTGAGAACGACAACGGCGCCGAAACCAAAGAAACCCTGGAATCTAAACCTCCCACCAAGCGTCCCCGTTCTGGTCCCAACGAGAGATCTCAGCGTTCCAACCCGAAACCCAAAAAGCAACGTCGCAAGGCGCCCAAGAAAAAACACTTCTTTTCCTCAAGGTTCCAGTGGGTCTCTGGGGAACAAGGTTGTCACACGTCCCAAGCATCCCTCCGTGCTGGCACGCAAGTCATACGCAGAGTTGGCTGTGAACGATTTGTTGACCGCTGAGGATCCCGAGAATGGTGAGACTTCTTGGCGTATTTACGGAGTCCTGGTAAAGTATCCAAGCTCAACCAAGAGTGCATCTTGTCAGACTCTTGGGTTCCCAGAGTACGAGATTCACAAATACTCGTACGACGTCGTCCATGACCGCTGGAACCGCGGGGCATATCAATAAGTCTTGGACTCTGAACCCTGGGTAACTATGCTCCAGGGTCGCATCCGGGTCTTCTACTTCCATGAGCGGGACATGCTATATGCGAAGGCGCTTAAACCGGTGGAGGACATCGTGGATGTCATGTAATAACATGCACAGGCGATTTGGGAGCGCGGACACTGGGTGCCTATCCCGACTGAAGAGAAGGCGGACGTGTCCTTGAATCCCATCGCAAGTCACGCCGTAACGCGCTTCGTAGGGCATTCAAGACGCTCTTGGACCGCTAAACAACATGTCGGGCTGTACGCTGTACAGTGCACTGGATCTGGTAGACGGATACTACCAGATCCTGATGCGGGAGAGTGACATCCCTCTCACCGCAGTGAGCACCCCGAGCGGGATGCTCTGGGAGTGGCTAGTGATGCCACAAGGGCTTTCAAATTCCCTAGCGACGTTCAATCGCTTGGTCACTCAATTGTTTAGACCATTGCGTACGTTCGCACAGACGTACTTTGACGATATATTCGTCCATAGCCGTGCCGAAGGTGGCCAGACGGCTATGGAGGTGCATCTGAAGCACCTCCGTCGAGTGTTTGAGGTCATGAGAGCTAACAAGCTCTATGCCAACATCGACAAGTGTGTCTTTGCAGCTGAGGAGATAAAAGTCCTCGGCTGCTTTGTCAGCAGGGTCGGCGTACGCGCTGATCCAGGGAAGGTCAAGGCCATAGCGGCTTGGTCGACCCCGAGGTCGCAGAAGGACCTCCGGAAGTGGTTGGGCTTAGCCAACTATCTTCACAAGTACAGCGCAGGGTACGCTGAACTAGCTCGACCCTTGTCGGATCTCTTAAAGAAAGATGCCGACTGGGTCTGGGAGCAACAGCACCAGGATGCTTTTGACAGCATCAAGGCGAGCTTACAGCAAGCGCCAGTCCTGGCCTTGCCGGACGAAAACAAGTCATTTAGCGTCGTCTGTGACGCTTCTGACTATGCAATAGGCTGTGCGCTGTTGCCAAAGGACGATGAAGGACACGAACGTGTTATCTCCTTCCAGTCCAGGCAGCTGAAGGCTGCCGAACGGAACTATCCCGTTCATGACAAGGTGCTACTTGCAATGAAGTACGCTCTTGTCAAGTTTAGAGTTCACCTCTTGGGCACGAGGCCCTTTGTGATCTATACGGATCACGCGTCCTTGCGGACTGCCACCAACTCGCCGCATCTGTCACAGCGGATGGCGAGGTGGCTGTCATTCTTCGCGGAATACAACTTCCGCGTTGAATACAAGCCGGTCAAGCTGAATGTGCTTGCCGATGCATTGTCGCGTCGATCTGACTATGAGCTAGCTCATGTCAGCCGGGTCACGACGGGTCTGTACGATCGGATACGCTTGGCGTATCAAAGGGACGAGAACTACACACCACTGGTGCAGTTCTTGTCCGATGGCAAGGACGCCAAAGTCGACAGGCTTTCGCCTCGACAGCGGGCGCAGCTCCATCGTTATGAGCTGGCCGAAGGGTTACTCCACTACAGAGTAGACCCTAGAGATCCTCCTCGGGTTGTCGTTCCAAACGACGAGGATCTGAAGTATGACATACTTCTGGAGGCGCATGATGCGCCGATAAGTGGCCATATTGGTCGAGGGAAGACCTACCAAATGGTCTCTCAGACATTTTGGTGGCCCCGCATGTATAAGTGGGTGGCACTATGTGTCAAGACATGTCAGAGGGTGAAGCCTTCGGGCCACGCCTCGGCTCCACTGCAGAGCCTACCTGTACCAGCGGATTGCTGGAAGTCGATGAGTCTCGACTGCGTCTTCGGCCTGCCGGTCGATGGCACGGGCAATACCGGCATTTTGGTGTTTGTCTGCCGTTTGAGCAAGATGGTGCATCTTGCTCCGGTGTGTGACAAGGTCACCGGGAAACAGGCTGCACAGCTGTTCCTAGATAACGTGTTTCGCTATCATGGTCTGCCAGAGACCATAGTCTCGTATATAGACCCGCGCTTACCAGGGGCGTTCTAGGACACCCTTTTCCAGCGACTGATAACTAAGTTGACGATGTCAACTGCGGACCATCCGCAGACGGATGGTCAGACGGAGCGCGTCAACCGCGTGCTCGAAGATACTCTTCGCAGTATCGGTGCGGAAGCATCTAGGTCCTGGTCGGATCAGCTTCCTATGGTTGAGTTTGCACTCAACAATGCGGTACACGCATCAACGGGGTTTACCCCGTTCTACTTGAATGGGTTACGACACCCCCAGGTGCCGCTAACCTTGCGGGGAGGCACCGTTGCCTCCATCGTAAGTGGGGGAGAGGCTCGGAAAGCCTTTTCCTCCCTGGTCTCTAATATTGAGCCCGAGTCTTTAAAAAGACAGTTGTCGTCGTTTGTAGACGACAGGGTGACGCTAATCAGCCGGGTTAGAGATGCATTGACATCAGCCCAAGATAAACAGAAGGAGTGCTCTGACAGAAATGCAAGGGGAAACTTAAATGTGTTTAAAGTGGGCGAATTGGTGTTATTAGACACTAAAAATCTACCGCTAAAGGTGGTTAGCTCAGTTGAGAGCAACAAACTGAAGCACCGCTTCATCGGACCCTTTGCGGTCCTGGCCAGGCATGGCGCGGTGTACACCATTGACCTCTCAAAGTCAATGGCGACGCACCCGACGTTCTACGTGGGGCGTCTTAAGCGGTATCACGATCCGCTGGGTCTTCCTTCTCGGACGGAGGAAGACCAAGGTGAGAACTCACCTCCTCGAAACGAGGCTGGGTCCTCTGGACAACCGGAGCTGCCGGTGTCGAAGCCTGTGACTGATACACAGACTGGTACCCACGCGAGTCATACGAAGGGTATGACGGTACCGAGTGGGAATAACTTGGGTAAGAACTATACCCATAAGTCGAGTGGTACGACTACCCCTGCGGCTCATAAGAGGGTATCCGACCATGCCCCTCATGGCTTAGAGCGTCTTAGCTTCGACGGAGCTCCTTCAGGGCTGAAGCCGGAACTCGGCGGTCAACGCGCCCATGGAGCTCATGAGTCTCACGACCAAGAGCGTCCAAGTCTTGGCGAAGGACCTCAAGGGTCCCCGGCTTGCCAGCCTGAGCGGCAGCCTGACCACCAGGTCCAAGCCCAAGGGCTATCTCGATCGCATAGACGCGATCTCGAAGTTGACGGACCTCGTCACTTAACAGGGACCCCACAGAGTCCCGACCCGAAGATGAGGGTCCAGAAGGATAAGGCTGAGAAGGAGCCGCGTACTCAAACGCGTGCGAGAGCTCCTCCTGCCCTCCTTGACCGGAACGGCGAGCTCCACTATCATGTGGAGCGGGTCGTCCAGGAGCGGTGGCGCTCTGGGAAGCGCCAGCTGCTTGTGAAGTGGCGGGGTTACCCCTCGTCACAGAACTCGTGGGAGCCGGAAGACCGGCTCCGGGTTGACTGCCCGAAGGCTGTTGAGATTTGGGATCAACAGCCGGAGCGTAAGTAGTCCGCGGCTTTTTAGCCGCCTTACGGTGTACGGTCCCTGGGTTGACGGAACCGTACCCGCGCTCATCTTGAGCGCTGGACTTAGACTGCTGTCTAAGTCCCTCCATGACGGAGTGGAGTTGCCGCTTAGCGACTAAGTGGGCAAACTCAATTCGAAGATCTCGCTGGTCCAAGACATAGGACAGCAGGCGATCTTCCCGGAGTTCTTTCAACTCCTGAACTGTGAAGTTCTTTAGAGAAACCCATCTCCAGAACAGGTCTTCTGCCTGGGTCTGGGTTGTGGTGTTCTCGGGCTGTACCCAAGGGTAGCCCCACACGGGAAAGAGCCCACCACGGTCTTCCGGTTTCTTCCGGAGACTTGTGAATTCCTTAAGAGGAATTCGGTGCGGTGCAAGCAGCACACACCTAGCGGCCTCGATGTCGTTGACAAAGAGTGGTTCATCCTGAACCAAGGCAAGCTCATAGGCGCCACGCGAAGTGCGCCCATGGTTTAGACCACGAGGAGCCTTGAGGTGCTCCAAGAACATTGGAGACCCAGACCCCGCATCCGGTGGGTAGTATCCGCGAGGATACACCGGCGTGGGAGGCACAGGGGTGCCTTGCAGTTGAGCAGCTTGATAGCGCTCCTGCTGCTCTTCGAGATCGTTGGAGATCTCTCGGGGCTCGGAGACAGCCCCCTCCTCTTCCTCCTCGTCTGAGGAGTCGAACAGGGATCGAAACCCCTTTGCGATGGAAGGCTCTGAAGTAGGAGAGCCAGGGGCTGCGCGCTTCTTAGCAGCAGCAGCACCCTCACCAGCCTGTTTTGAAGTAGCTGCTTTCGCAGCTTGGGCTCGAGCCTTACCTTCGGTTAAGGTAAGGTTCTTGGCAGGCGAGCTCGTCGAAGCTGCCTTTGCCTCCGATGATTCCGTATCATCAACAGGAGCGTCCTGTGCAGGAGTGTCCTGTGAAGGAGCATCTTGAGAAGGAGCATCCTGAGAAGAAGATGGATCCTTGGTGGATCCAGGAGAGTCCCCATCAGACTCTGATCCGGTGAACATAGGGATATCGAAAACAGGGGACTCTGCCCCAGGACTGTGGTCCCAATAGGTGAACCGAGGGTTCGGCCTATCGTCGGGCAACAAAGAGCGCGAGCGACTGCGTCGCGGGCTCCCTCCTTGTTTGGCAGCAGCAGCGGTACGCTTACTGGCTGCCTCGGAAGCCGACTTGCGGGCTTCCTTGCGCGGAGCGGCCTTGTCTTTCGACTTGGCCTTAGCAGTCTTCGACCTCGCGGTCTTAGACTTGGAAGGCGCCGAAGCGTTGTGGGTGCTTGCCTTCTAAGGCATCGTTGGGAGGTTGACGTGGAAACCTCGGGGTGTCTTGTAGCTCGTGCAAAAGGCTGAATGGAAGTCTCAAAGCCACAACGGTGGCTATGGGTATCGACAAGGACAGGAAAGAGAGCGGCGCTCTCTTCCTAGCTCCTCATTGGTTGGGGGGGTTTCCAACCTAAGCGGGGGAGGATGTAACGGGGTTACATGAAGGGGTACCCTTGAAAGGGTACCGCCTTTAGAAGTTGATATACTTCTGTGAGTAGTCGTTTTAGATACTCACTCGTGGGTGGTGTGGACCACACCACTGTCACGTAGGTCTGGTGGCTGAGGGCCAACCAATAGCATTTGACCTACTTTTATATGCATATCTAGAACAAACTATAGTTAGTTTGTTTTTTGTATTACAGGCCAAATGACCTAATTAACCATAAATATAAATCAGTCTTAACCTACTCCAAACTAGCTATTAAGTCCCCTGAGACCAGGGACTAGTGAACCGCCGTTCACTTAGAGATTGTATACTCTTAATAGCACGCTTCCTCAAGCAAGGTGCTCGTGTGACTCCGTCACAGTACTCGTCTTCTTTATCCTCTTCACTTGGATATCCTTTGCTTCACTATCGTTGCCTGCATAGTATATATATAACGTTTTAGTGATTATTATATCCATTTGTTGAGTTGGCTTACCACTGGCTCCGTGGGCTGTTGGAAGTAAAGCAGCATTACCTGTGGACACTGGAGACGAAGCTATACCAGTACATGTTAGACAGATAACCACACATAGTATAGTTACAGCACAATTCCTCACTTTTTACGGTACACGCTGCCCCGAGTGCTTTGGTGGCTACCATACTATGGACTGCAAAGCAGAGATTATCGAGGTTAGCTACTAACCAATAGTTTATATGGCAAAAGAGATGAACATACCTGATTCGTAGTGGGTTAGTACACTCTATTCACCAAAAAAAGTAATCCTTGCCCTTCACGCCGCTAGAGCACCTGCCAGGATGTATGAACTTCCACCTGGTTTCGAGCGATGTTGCTCGTGGAAGCTTGTGCTTTCACCCAGCAGCTTCCAATTCACCCCATATAGCCCGCTACGTCGTCGCCCCTCCTCGTACAACGTGCTCGGCACGACGATTCTACAGCGCACTGGTCATTGTGCTTAGATCGCCGATTTCCAAACTGAGACTCAAATTGAGGGGGCTTTTCCTAGCCACTGATGTAGAAAACCTATGAAATATGGTGCATGGTGTGTCGGTTGTGTGTCCGTTTTGCAAAAACAATTTTCCAAAACTTGGACATAAATGCAATGCGATCATATTGCGTATTCCAGGCACAGCAACCAGAGACAGTGCTAAGTTTTGATAAGATTTATGTTTGCGGTGTGATAGAGACAGGTAAATAATCATTTTAAAGCATTCAAAAATAGAGTATAACGGATTTCTGTGCTGTATAAATACAACTTAGATTTGCAACTTATCGTATCCATACGATTTGTTTTCCCATTTTATACAGGCCAGCGGGTTGAAGGAGTTAAATTTGAATTTTTAGATGCTGATGACGATCGCGATTCATCTAACAACCCGGGTGAATGCGGTCAAGTCCCAGACGGTGGTGGTATTGCAGATGTAGGAAAAGAATCAACAGAAGTCACTGGGACCTGCGATGTTTCGAATGAAGGTTAGCTAACCAAATGTTCATGCATGATTAAAAAATTCTAACTTGAATGTACAACCTTGCTGTAGACACTAACTACGTTAACGCAATCGAAGATTCACGTGCGTTTGCGACACTCGAGTCCGATGTAGAAAACAGCGATCGAGTCGATAAAAATGATACATCTGAAGACGAATTATCTAGCCGTGATGTTCAACTACCTGGTCCCCTCAGCTGCATTTCGATGGCGATTTCATATCCGTTGCAGGTGGTATGTTCAACTTCGGGTCAGGTTCGGATGCATCCTTGAAGACGATGGCGGGCGCTTACTAGTCCGACTTAGCTACAACTACCTTCAGCCAACTATCGTCGGGCAACAAAGAGCGCGAGCGACTGCGTCGCGGGCTCCCTCCTTGTTTGGCAGCAGCAGCGGTACGCTTACTGGCTGCCTCGGAAGCCGACTTGCGGGCTTCCTTGCGCGGAGCGGCCTTGTCTTTCGACTTGGCCTTAGCAGTCTTCGACCTCGCGGTCTTAGACTTGGAAGGCGCCGAAGCGTTGTGGGTGCTTGCCTTCTAAGGCATCGTTGGGAGGTTGACGTGGAAACCTCGGGGTGTCTTGTAGCTCGTGCAAAAGGCTGAATGGAAGTCTCAAAGCCACAACGGTGGCTATGGGTATCGACAAGGACAGGAAAGAGAGCGGCGCTCTCTTCCTAGCTCCTCATTGGTTGGGGGGGTTTCCAACCTAAGCGGGGGAGGATGTAACGGGGTTACATGAAGGGGTACCCTTGAAAGGGTACCGCCTTTAGAAGTTGATATACTTCTGTGAGTAGTCGTTTTAGATACTCACTCGTGGGTGGTGTGGACCACACCACTGTCACGTAGGTCTGGTGGCTGAGGGCCAACCAATAGCATTTGACCTACTTTTATATGCATATCTAGAACAAACTATAGTTAGTTTGTTTTTTGTATTACAGGCCAAATGACCTAATTAACCATAAATATAAATCAGTCTTAACCTACTCCAAACTAGCTATTAAGTCCCCTGAGTCCAGGGACTAGTGAACCGCCGTTCACTTAGAGATTGTATACTCTTAATAGCACGCTTCCTCAAGCAAGGTGCTCGTGTGACTCCGTCACAGTACTCGTCTTCTTTATCCTCTTCACTTGGATATCCTTTGCTTCACTATCGTTGCCTGCATAGTATATATATAACGTTTTAGTGATTATTATATCCATTTGTTGAGTTGGCTTACCACTGGCTCCGTGGGCTGTTGGAAGTAAAGCAGCATTACCTGTGGACACTGGAGACGAAGCTATACCAGTACATGTTAGACAGATAACCACACATAGTATAGTTACAGCACAATTCCTCACTTTTTACGGTACACGCTGCCCCGAGTGCTTTGGCGGCTACCATACTATGGACTGCAAAGCAGAGATTATCGAGGTTAGCTACTAACCAATAGTTTATATGGCAAAAGAGATGAACATACCTGATTCGTAGTGGGTTAGTACACTCTATTCACCAAAAAAAGTAATCCTTGCCCTTCACGCCGCTAGAGCACCTGCCAGGATGTATGAACTTCCACCTGGTTTCGAGCGATGTTGCTCGTGGAAGCTTGTGCTTTCACCCAGCAGCTTCCAATTCACCCCATATAGCCCGCTACGTCGTCGCCCCTCCTCGTACAACGTGCTCGGCACGACGATTCTACAGCGCACTGGTCATTGTGCTTAGATCGCCGATTTCCAAACTGAGACTCAAATTGAGGGGGCTTTTCCTAGCCACTGATGTAGAAAACCTATGAAATATGGTGCATGGTGTGTCGGTTGTGTGTCCGTTTTGCAAAAACAATTTTCCAAAAACTTGGACATAAATGCAATGCGATCATATTGCGTATTCCAGGCACAGCAACCAGAGACAGTGCTAAGTTTTGATAAGATTTATGTTTGCGGTGTGATAGAGACAGGTAAATAATCATTTTAAAGCATTCAAAAATAGAGTATAACGGATTTCTGTGCTGTATAAATACAACTTAGATTTGCAACTTATCGTATCCATACGATTTGTTTTCCCATTTTATACAGGCCAGCGGGTTGAAGGAGTTAAATTTGAATTTTTAGATGCTGATGACGATCGCGATTCATCTAACAACCCGGGTGAATGCGGTCAAGTCCCAGACGGTGGTGGTATTGCAGATGTAGGAAAAGAATCAACAGAAGTCACTGGGACCTGCGATGTTTCGAATGAAGGTTAGCTAACCAAATGTTCATACATGATTAAAAAATTCTAACTTGAATGTACAACCTTGCTGTAGACACTAACTACGTTAACGCAATCGAAGATTCACGTGCGTTTGCGACACTCGAGTCCGATGTAGAAAACAGCGATCGAGTCGATAAAAATGATACATCTGAAGACGAATTATCTAGCCGTGATGTTCAACTACCTGGTCCCCTCAGCTGCATTTCGATGGCGATTTCATATCCGTTGCAGGTGGTATGTTCAACTTCGGGTCAGGTTCGGATGCATCCTTGAAGACGATGGCGGGCGCTTACTAGTCCGACTTAGCTACAACTACCTTCAGCCGTGTGAACCTCGCCCGCCGGGAACTATCCACGAAGGTTGTTCGAACCTTTACAACCGAACTGCAGGACCTACCGCCAAGGTACTCGGAGACGCAGCTACTTATTCCGGGGTGCTCTTCTACTTCGCGCAGCCCGAGCATTGCGGATACATCGCAGACGAGATTAGCCAGTACTACAGTGACAAAAGAGTGGAAGCCCCACACGCGAAATAAGTTAAGCGTCAGCTGAAGAACCTTGTCTTTATACCGAAGACCATGGAGGAGTTGCGGGACGAGCTTCTGCGATTTGTATACCTTACATCTCGAGAGCTACGTGTGTTTAGGGTTAATGATTGCTAGATTGATCGTTACTAATAAGGGCAGATTGGCTCATCATTAGCGGTCTAGAGACAAGGAAGCAATTCCGCGCAAATGTTTCGGCCTGTTCATGGCTCGCGATCGCCTTCTGCATATCTCGCGACAGCTGCATTCCAGTCTTCACGATGATGACCGTGCCACTACCGATAGGGCACGGAAGCTATAACCGGTAATTGACGCTCTGTAGGATGAACTCATTAATGGGTTCGTCTCTCCAGCAATTATGGTTAAGGACGAGACCACGTTGTGGTCAAGATCACCATTTAACCGCATGGGAGTGTACATGAAAGGCAAACTTCATAAATGGGAGACAAGGCTTTTCATGATATGCTGTTTGAGAACGGCATATTGCATCCGGTATGTCACGGGCGTGTCTTTAGGACAGAAGGCTGACAAGCGAAACATCCGCGCGCATACATCAGCACGCCGTGAGACCAAGAATGAGGAAAAGGGCACGGGTGGAAGTGTGCAGTCGTCTAGGGATGATTACATAGTGGATAGTCCGCAGGTGGACCCGACATAAATTGTGTCGGGGCCACAAATGATTGTTTAGTGGAACAAGCGGAACTGCGTACGCTTGCCGACGGCATTGTGGTGTAACATACACCACCGATGATCACGAGACACATGTCGCAATGTACCCACGCGGAATTAACTCAACTTTAAACTGGTTGAACTGAGATATCACTAATTATGTAAATCTCAATTGTAACGCTTAATGTGCACCATATTAATCCCGTTGTAAAATACGCACAACCACGCGGTTGGAAGACTGTTATAACTGGGTTATCTTGTGGATCCTGTGGAGACCATTTATCATGTGGAAGTGAACTCCTTTTGAACTGGGATTTTCGCCAACTCTGTGGATACTGGGTACGATAAAATGATTGTTAGTTTGGCATAGCAATTATGGTTTAATACACTAGTTTCAGCGGAATAATCGAAGTGATATCGCAGTGGTTTAGAAAACTGTGATCAGGCTTACGTACGCTTTGTTTTTGCAATTCTGTGAATGATTTGGTACGTGAGGGCCAAGCATGTGCGCGTTCAGCGCACAACATGCCCCAAGGAATCTCAAAAGAAAAGCCCATTGGACCGACACCGTCAAAATGAGCATTAGATGCATGTAACTGTGAAAGTTTCTGATGGAAGCATCAAATTGATTGAGCGAGATACCAACAAAGACGTTTATTTGTCCCGTATGCAATGAATCCCTAAAATCTATGCAACGGCATGCCCGCCCGGATTGTCGACTGAAACAAAAATATCGCACTAAAAGACAAGTAGTTGTAACGAGCGACGATGACCAAGTTAGTACTGTTGTTCTGCAGAAGTTAGGTATTTTGTTAATCAGTAAATCGGAGTTTTGATGCATACGTCTTGCCATTATGGTGTAGGGTCCAATCCAAGTCAAGTTCGAGCACATCTATCCCGTATCCATTCAATTACGCACACCAACAAACTAACCATTCATGAGATCCAACATTATTTGCAATATGTGACTTTAACGACAGAAGAAAAAATACTAAAACATGGCAGTGGTAAAGTGACGTCACCCACAAAGGGTCTTCCAATTTACGAAGGATCACTTTGTAGCACTTGCAACTACATTTGTTGTCGTAAACGAACGATGGAATGGCATACCAGTTCGCATGATACGGCTGTCATTTACCCGGTTTCGGTACAAACCATTTTAGTGGTACGAGAAAACGTTTTGTCACGTTTCTCCACTCGTTATTATGCCTGCTGTCCCTGAATCGTTTTGAAGAAAGCTACAAAAGTTTAATAAATTGGAGAGTGATATTGGCTCAAACGAAGTTGATGACGGCGGTTTTTGTTCTCTCCTTTGGCAACATCATTGCCCCATTAAGTTGCCAATGCATACAGAATATTCCTCCTTCGAGTTGATGGAGTTGACTAAATTGTCTCAGAAATCTATCTACAGTGGATCGGAATTTGAACGTTGCCGTGTCTTTGTCCTTTGAGAAGGGCTCACGCAGATTGATTCTACCTCTTATCTAGCTCGACGATATGTCATTGCTGGAAGTGCCAATGTTTCGAATACCCATAAATGGTTTGGGTACGTAAAAGACGCCTCTGGTACATACCGGAGGTATATGACCAGACTTATTCGGATGGCGGCGTTTTGTTTTCAAAAATGTAAAACTCGGAACCCAGTGTGGAGATTCAGCCCGCAAAGTCAAGTAAGAGAGAGTGCTGAAAGATTACAAACCATTTGTGATATCGATGGTTTCGAACCTGATCGTGATGAAATCCATCCCAGGTGTGTAAAAGTCTGATTGCGCTATAAATGACTACTTCGGATACCTCAGTTTCAAATTCAACAGATGATTTTGAAAGGTATAGTGTTTACCGATACGTGGTATGTTCAAGCATCACTATTAACAAATTACTACGTTGCATCAAAATAGCTAGTAGCATCACGAGTATATGTGCAGCATTAGTATATTGGGTAAGGTTGTTTGTGCTGGTTTCTGTCGCTTCGATGGCTTCTTCACTTTCGGTCGGTATCAGACACGCCTTACGGGCGAATATTACTTAGGGGGTTTAACATTGAAAGACTTCGAGCCCAGATCGAATCAACAAAATTTATTGATGACATCAATGAAAACACCGATGGTAGTTGGTTTATGACCAGAAAGGATATCCACATTTCGTTGAACCTCATCATTTACTTTCGTAATTCGGATCAAATTATATCATAGATTCGACGAAAATGGGGGTTCATGGAGTATTCCTCGTGTCAAAAGATGATTGTTGGAATGTGGCAATTTTATGGATGATGTGATCATTTTGATTCACTTTACATTTGGGCAACCAGCTCGAGCTTCGGAGTTACCATCATTTTGAATTCGTTATAGTTATTTGAAATATCGTTCGGTTTACGCGATTCGAAACCGATTTTCGTTGATTCAAGTGTATCATAAAAGCATAAATGTTACCGGAAAAATTAAGCTAATCGTAAGGTTTGCGTCTATGTCCTTACACACTGACATCATCCTTTATTTCTACTTGGTGAGACCAACATAAGCGAGCGGTTTTGTCGGCGTGGCATTCCCGACCAAATGGTATCTGGGCAATCTTATTTAGACTATGTCTTCGTAAAGGTTGGAAAAGTAATGAATGCTGAGCAAAATCGAAGAAGCATAACCAAGGATTTTTCAAAATTCAGCGAAATGAAATTAGATGTCTCTACGTAACGCCATGTTGCAACATCGATTATAGACCCGGATTTTATTGACATGCGTCTATCCGATGACTTATTAGACGGGCAAGCTGGTCATAGCCACGAAACGGCTTCAACCGTTTACGCCAGAGCTAACAACAATCCATCATCGCTTTCACGTGACCAGCTACATTAGCGCTGGATTGAATCGAGTAGTTGGCATTAATTTCTTGGCTTGGCTTTAAACTTCACATCTGTACCAAAGTTGATTGAGACGCCAGCACGAGTCAGCAAGTTTATATACAGCGACAATACATCTCAGTCGAAGTAAATTAAACAGATAACTTTAATATTATCTAAGGTGGAAATGCAAGTGAATGCCACGCAGGCGGAATCATTAACATACCCACCCATTCAGAAAGTCCTTCCTCCTGTTTCTCCAGAAGTCGCATCTGCTAAAAGAGTAGTTGAGCGCTTTGCATACACGCAGGAAAGGCCATTTCTCAGTGTTGAACAAGGTATTGCCTTATCCTTTCTGGTAGCTAAACCACAAAATCATCGAATTGTAATTTTTCCAACTGGTGGTGGCAGATATATTCTCTACACGGCTCACTACATCACCAACCAAAAAGTCCAATAACAACAGTTACTATTGTACCAACTGTCGCTCTTCTGAATGAATCAGTTGTAAGACAAAGTTACGCGAGTTCTCGTCTTGCAAATATGCAACATATTTGAGATTCAGTGGACGGCAGTTCAACTAGATATTTTTTTGCTGCAGTCGAGCACGTTGGACAGGGAGATTTTCATGAATATTTGACTCTATTGAAAGCAAGAGAACGTTTCCATACCATTTTATTGACGAGGCTCATCCGGTAATTATCGGTAATTCTTATCGACCCCAAATGACACTTATTCCAACGCTTACAAGAATTGGGGTGCCTCTGATTCTATTGTCTGGTACAGTTCCAATTACAATGGAGAAAAATATTTCATTATTATTTCGTGTTGAGTTTGAGAACATCAGGTCTCAAACCAGTAGGAAAAATATCTCTTACGATATTATTAAGCCAATGTGCACAATTGGGTCTCACGTTTATTTTCTGCAGTTAAACAATTGATTGGAATTTGGAATCAAAATCCAGATGTATTTCTACTCGACTGTACATACAAGACGAATACTGAAAAGAGAGGAGCAAGGAGGATATCGATTTTGCTCTACAGGCATTGAAATATATCATCTTGGATCACAGCATTGAACTCCAGCAAGTCATATTTGTTGATAGGGATCTAGCGTTGCTCAACGCACTTGAGGATATATTTCCTGAAGCTACGGCTTTGCAATGTGTGTGGCATCTTGCTAAAGATGTAGAAGAGCATGCAAGATGATCCTTTCCGACGATCCTCGACCTGGAAGTCAACAAACCTCTGTCCACAATGGAAGTATGCACCACAACATCGACAATTTCGCGATGCGTTTTATTACGTAATCCGATCGCGATCTGAACAGGAGTACGAGCCAGCGCGTCTTTTATTGCATAAACTATCTCCAACCGAAGCTATTAACGTAGATAAGATTTGGCTGGGTATTTTGGAGGACACCATGCCAATTCGGACCATGTAACTCCCTTTGGTCTGCATGGTATAGACGACACTAGGCGAAAACTATCGCGCTTTGAACATGAGGGCGATTCGAAAACTACTTAAACGATTTCTGTAGTATCTGAATGGCACCCAGTACTTCCATCAATTACTTTGATGACGGTAAACGTCGTACGATCGATTTCAAGGTTACCTTTCTGTGTGTTTTCACCTGTACAAGCAATAACAACCCACAATCTAATTTCATGGCACTCATCAACAAAACACCAGTAGTGTTCCCACGAACATTAATTCGTGTATTTGATACAGCGCTGATTAAACGCTCGTAGCATGGATACACAGGATAGTACATGTACATTAAAATGGGTCTTGGGTGTACAGGGGACTGAATCTGACTTTTGGTCTACTCAATTATCCATTTTTGGTCAAGGGTGGTGATATCTAAGATCAGGGGTTGTGGCGAATTACAAGTCCCGTTGGAAGCGTACTGTGACATCCAAGGGTGGTGGGTAAAGACATGTACGAAAGATGCTTTTATGCTTTTAAAATATATTTATGCAATCACAAAGGATTTTGAATCGATTTTATTTAATTGCATACCCTGGTTTCCATGTCATGCCAACCTCGATTCCATGTAAAATACTCTTTAAATGTAGACGTACATACTAAGCTTCCTCTGGAATACATGGAATCCTTCACATCATGAATGCAGACCTATTCTACTATATTAAACTCTACTACCACATAATCCACATCTAATTTAAATCGCTCCCAAATCTACAACATCTAACTTCACAACCACTCCATTTACTACGACATGTTTTCTGCTATATATTTTAACCCTAATCTCAACCCTAGTACACTTTACTATCACATTATTTACCTTTATACATTCACATATTTTACCAACACACTATTTCCTTCTTCTGTTATACTCTCTACTTTATTTTTATATACATAAATAATTTCAACATACTTCTAAATATATTTTATTCACATGTTATCTAATTCAATAAACTCCTCCAATTTTATTCTTTTTACACCCTTCTTGCATTCCCATTACACCTTTCAACTTACATTTTTAACTATCTCGTCTCTAAAATGTATACCTTAACACGCATTTCTAGTTGTTCCATTTAATCACACACTGGGGGGTTCCCACCGGCATATTTTGAGAAGACGCAGCCTTTTGTCCATTCCATTCCAATGAGCTGCTTGACGATGGAAGAGCTGGCTAGCGGAACGCTAGTAGTTCTGCATAGGTTTCTGTCTCGAGACTACGCATCATTAAGCGGCGACGAGGACAGTGACGACACTGATGAAGCAGTGCAGTACTTGCTCAGTGGCAATTCCTGTACCAGTAGATTGTTTGTCAGGGTCGACCAATGCAATGACGAAGAAAAGTGGTGGGAAATGGAACCGTGAGCTGGTTGCCTCCCAGTCACTGTTCGATGATGAACGCTTTCATGGCAGCTTTAGGATGTGGTGACCTAAATTGAAAAGCACTATTATCCTCTCTCTCAAAGATATGCGTAAAGGAAACTAAAGCGGAAGGCTCAAACCAACTAGTCTGGTCGGTTGATCCGACCACACGGTTGTTGTTAAATGCGACTATGACTTGTACGCAACAGGCAAGTTGTCCTTCTTGTCGATGACTGCTTTCTCACTGCGAGACGTGGTACCACCACACAGCGTCTTTAATTGATCGAATACTCGCGTGTTAAGAAGGGCCGTCGACTATCCCATCTCTGCTGGGGTATCCAGCTCAACTCGTCATGCCGCGATGAGCTTCGTGATCTTAGTTGTAGTCCTGTCAGGCCCTCGAGCACGAGATTCGCCCTGCTGCTTCTTCTTCGCCATGATACCTTCTCCTCCACCCCCTACTCAATTTTTTGCAGTAGCAGAAATCCTACTGCAAAAATCCGCACGTTCTGACGGGTTTTTGAGTAGGAAAGTAATGTATCAGGTTAGGTTCTCAAAAACGCCTACTCAAGAGTTACCGGTAGGAACCCCCCACTAAACACAAACTTTCACATAACTGCATAGGTTTCTTGATCTTACATCAACATCAATTTACCTACTTTCACATATTTTACTACCACCACATATTCTAAAATCAAAATTTCAACTTTTATATACTCTTCTATTAACCTAACTACTCTACATCTACTCGTTTTTTCTCGAGCACTCTATTTTTATCGATTCTCCATCATTTCCATTATATTACTATTAACTGTGTTTCGATTAGATACTTATCTTTTTCCTTCGCATACTCGGTGACAATTACGTACTTACTACTCTACAACTACACACTCTAATACTTTATAATCATCTCAGCCCTCTTACTAAGCATGGATTCTTTGTCTTTCCTGCAGACAATGGCCAAGTCTCCCTCCTCGGCGAACGCGTAAAGCTTGGCAAGTCAGTATTCGCGCAACATCGTGCTGCGTCTTGATTGTGGCGGCTACACAACGAGTTGTTATACCGAGCACAATGCTCATTTCTTCAGAATAGGTGGTGTCACGCAATGTCCCTGACATCTCCACTTTAGCGTAATATCCCACCTCTTTCTGCCGCTGTAACTTAAGCAGAGCCCCAAGCTGTCTAACATTGTGAAACACGCTTTCACATGCTGCTTCACGTTGCTGCAAAACCTCTGCACCTGGTTGGTAAAATGAGGCAAGTTAACGCGATAGGCCATCACCCCCACCTCGCGGCAATCGTCTCAGTTCTTTTTGAAGTACTTCCATAACTTCTTTTGATCGTCACGACACGACAGACTCTCAAACTCCACGCGGTGCATCTCATAGCTGTCCTGCGTCCTTTCGACGTTCATATTTGTGATGATGTGCTTCGTCTGGGTCAGTATATCAGCCGGGTACAATCCATACCTCTTCGATTTGCGTATCGTTTCATGCAGCCATTTAATTGTGTGGAAGTGATAACACAGTACACAACCTCCGACTGCTTCTGCTTTGTGATACCTACTTCATTCATGTCCTTATACGCGATGACAATCCGTACAAATCGTCAGAGCTCATTCGCACGCTTGAAGTGGTCTAAGCATTTTGCTAGATACCTACCGTGGTAGTCCCAATAAGTGAGTACTGCACAGGTTGAACTTGTCCAAACGGATACGTAGCAACTATCGTTAGAAGCTGGTAGTTGTATCTGTTCACGAATATCAACAAATACCTAGTTAATATTTGGATAAAACCTGTATAACACAATTACGCATTCTACGTACTTGTTTGTCTTATACGTGCAGTCCATCCGAAGCATCCCAGGAAAAATACCCAGCATAGCTCGCATAGATCCTGATGTGACTTAAATAACCCCGTATTTCCACGTGGATTTTTTTAAAGTTGACGACTGCATCGTCATCAGTCAGCCGCGCGCGTATAAAAACCGAACAAATATCATAATCAAGACAGACATTTATATCAGCCTGCAAAAGGATACATCAACTGAGTTACGCAACCGCAAAAATACAGACATCAGTCATATTGACTTGGTGGTTGGAGTTGTCACGGATGTATTGGTATACGTTCGACGCACCAGCCTGCGATTGCTGGAATTAGCGGAGACTGCGTTGATACCTGGTGAATACCTGGTGAATGACGATAATTCTCTGGTGATATCTGGTGGTTGTACACGTACAACTCTCGCTCGACCGTAATTCCCAAATTCCGTCCTCGTTCTAAATCAACTGCATCAACGACTAGAACGGCACTTGAAACGTCAGAGTTTTCGCGATGCTCGTGCATTAGATGATCGTTCACGTGTAGGCCAACCATTCGTGAAAATGTACTTGCATTGAAACGGGCCAGCCCCCTGCGGAACGAGCGGATTGTCCTTTTCAGGAATACCAACGTATTGAATCTGGGACTTGAGCGAGACATTGCGACGTTTGACACTTATCACCTCCTTCGCCACAAGTACCTGACGGGTGTCTGCCATGTACTTTTTCGGTGAAACTCGGGCAATGACGTGTAATCACGCTGGAACAGCGGGACATACACGATCTTATCTTCTTCCACGTCGAGACCGAGCATTTCTTTCATTTACGCAGCTTTGAGCAAGTTTCAGAATTTGCGCGTTTCCTTCTGTATTCTCCACTACCGGCTCAACCCATTCTTCTTCATTGTGGTCTTTTGCGTTGTCGTCGTCTGTATTACCATCTAAACGTCGGGCGTGAGGGATAAACTCTTCCTCACGAAGTCGACGGACGACAGCAGCCTTTTCGGACCAAGTGCGTTCCTTGGATATGCCTGCGGCGTGTGCGATCTCCTGCCCACGTGTTTCTTGCTCTCTGTGAGCTGCCCCATGTCCACGAGCTTCTTCCTCCCTGCGCGCTGCTTCCTGCACACGAGCTTCCTTCTCTCTGCATCCTTTTCCTTCATCTGTTTATTGATTTGTGACGTTTTGTGCGTGCGAGCCATTACTTTGGTTCTGGTAAGAGATACCGACTGAATGAGTTGCTATCAGCTGAATGAAAATTACGCGCAGTTGTATTAAGTTTTTATACTTGGGCGATACCTGGAGACAAAACCTCTAGAATACCTACAATTGGATATCTGGACGGGAACGTTGCCCCAAATATTAAGTTGGTATTTATATGGAGTATTAAAAAAGTAGTACGAACCGGGTTGTTGAAGTAAGATGTTGTAGAGTGGGTTAATATTTAAAATTAATGTAGAATATTCGTTGGTAAATAAGTGTGAGTAAATATTATAATAGTGATTTTGTTGGTAGAGGAAGTGATGGTATAGCAAATAGAAAAATGATAAAGATAAGGTTTGTGATAATAAATAAGGTGATGATAGAGTATATGGTTATAGAGTAAGTGATAGTAAAATCGGTAGGGGTAATATATGTGGTTTTAAAGTTGGGGATGATTGAATATGAGATACCAAAGTAGATAGTGGCAGAGTGAGTAATAGTAAAATTGATATGGTGAGTGATGTGGTAATAAAATATTGATTGTAGAGGAAGAAATTGTAGAGGATAATATTGCAAAGAAAGAGATAGTAGAGGATAATGTTGTAGAGTATGGAAGTTAAATTTGATGCTGGCTACATTTATGATGTGTTGGGTAGTAGTGCAATCATGTGGATGCGGTGAAGGCCAACGGACGATTTAAGAGCACTTTAAATGTAATCCGGTGGAGGCTGCACACGTAATTGGTGGAGGCCCGTAACATTGATTGGTCAATATTCTGTTTAAAAATGCGTTTCTATTGATCAAAATCATTTCTGCCGTTTCGAAAGCACATAAGGACTATTCGTTTCTCCCGTGAAGTCTCTTGGTAAACCCTGATGCTTCAGCTGGGCGGTAGTTCAAGGTAATAGACTGAGAAGAGAGTCGTATGCAAGTTTCTCATTACAGATACAGTACTA
The DNA here is from genome assembly GCA_008079305.1 of Phytophthora palmivora. Lineage (NCBI taxonomy): Eukaryota > Oomycota > Peronosporomycetes > Peronosporales > Peronosporaceae > Phytophthora > Phytophthora palmivora. Next base: position 3,311 of record VOQZ01000698.1, on the reverse strand, counting down.
TAGTAGCAACAACTAGCGTCATACCTGCTAGTTAGAGTGCGTTGAGTGAACGAATTTGGTATAGTTGTCACTTATTTCGAGATATGTATTTTTTTACCTCAATATCATATCGTTTTCGAAGATCAGTCATACTTCGCCAGGCTCAGCACTTTGTTTATAACTTGTTTGATTTATATATATGAATATTTATTTGACATCCTTGGTGTGCCAGCCGCTCGTCAATCGAATCATACGGAAGCTGAGTACCTCCTGTAGCATAAAATATTATTGTCACTAAAAACGTTCACCATCGATATACTTGGAAATGATAGTGGACTCGAAGATATGTAAAATTAGTGGAGTAGTGGGAACCTCTATATAGATGTTATCCACAGGTTTACCGTGTACAAACCGGCGCCATTCCTGTTGAGAATCTTCAGTATTCGATAGTAGACTCGTTCGAAGATCAAAGCGTAACGTGCAGTTTTCGCATTCACCTTTACAGCAACCTTTCAATATTTTGGCTAACGATGTAGTTGGCTTTGTAGACAATCTTTTCCGTTAAATTTGCTTCGAGAGCCATGATTGCTCCGTGAACTCTGCGGTTATCACTCCTGTAACAAAGGAACAACTACAAGAACTTATTAGTCATATGTAATGAAATCGGTAGATCCAAATCGAAGGCTATAATGTTACAAGGTTCGCAAGCCAATCACCCAATGTAGTATTCATGTAGCAATTGGCCATATCGCAACGGTTCAGATATTTCCAGGACTTTCCGGCATACATAAACATGCTAATCGATGGGATGTCAACTATACTATATTACCGTGCAGCGCACACCGCGCGACACCAAACACCCTTAAAGCTCGCTATTCTGGCTACTAAGCCCGGTACGACTCGCAAGTCGTGCCTCCGCTTTCCTGAAGGGCAACGTTAAGTCCTGGGTTTGCAGCCGCGTGCTACGCACACGGGCTGTCAATCCACAGTCGTATGCTCGCCGGACTCGCTCCGTGACATTCTCCCCTTGATTTCGACCATTCATTGGTCAAATTATCCCAATATACTTGCAAATTGTATGATTGCACGCTGTCGGAAGCTTTGCTTCGTTAAATTTGACGTTTGTATGTTACACCTTAAGTACGTGTCGGAAAGGTTAGGATATTTATCTATATGCAATCTATTCGAAAGAAAAATGGAGATGTATACTAGATGATGGTAATTCATAACTTGCAGCAACGTGATGTCAGTAATGATAGTTTGTTTAGAAGTCCGAAAATGGTATAGTAAGTGAAGAAAATAAAAAAAATGATGAGGTTTGTGGTAAACAATGTTGATAATAGTGTGAGGGTAGTAGAATGTGTAGTTATAGAGCAAATGATACTAAAATTGACAAGGGGTAATATATGTGATCAAGTTGAAGATGATAAAATATAAGATGGTAGATCAATTAATGATAGAATGAATAATCGTAAAAAGATTATGATGAGGGATATGATGTAAAGTTAAAGAATAGATTATAGAGGAAACCGTTGTAGAGAAGTGTATTATAAAGGTAGTAAAGGATAGTGTTGTAGGATATGAAAGTAAAATTAGTAATGGTGGGTTAAGTGGCAGTAGCATATATGTTGGAAGCATATGAGGTTGTAGATGATAGTAGAATTTGTAGTGGTAGAATATAAGTTAGAAAATATGTGGTTGAATGAATGTAAAGTGATGGAGAATGTGATTAAGAATGATGTATATTCGATATGAATATTAATTTTATAATATAGTTGTATATTATGTATTAGTACAAAATGTGATAATATATTATAGTATGCAGCTGTAAAGTACGATATTGTAGTGTTTGAGTTTGCAGTGTATGTGATTGTAGATACATGAAAGAATTTTTGTTAGCAGAAAAATAATTGTATGGTATGTAGAAAAATGTTAAATATAAGGATTGTGGAAATAAATATATGTAGTGATAGAATTCATGTTGGTAGAGCAAGCGATATTATTGTTAGTAGATGAAGAATTGACAAAATTGATGTTTGTGACAATAGATATGGTGTTGAAGTAAGATGCTATAGATTGAGTAAATCATGGAATTGATATAGAGAATTTGAGGGTTAAATGTGCAGAATATTATAGTAGTATGAATAGTGATAGATTTTGAATAGGAAGGAAAAGTAATGGAATAGTAAGTGACAAGAAAATTTGAAAATGACGAGGTTTGTGGCAAAATGGTGATAAAATGTATAGGGTAGTAGAGTGTGTAGTTATAAAGTAAGAGATAGTCAAATTAGTAAAGGTAGGATATATGGTTTTACAGGTGGCGATGATTGAATATCAGAGAGTAGAAGTAGTGGTAGTGTATGAAAAAGTAAGATAAATTATGGTATGGGATGTGGTAATTAAATTGTGATTATAGAGCAAAAAATAATAGAGTTGATATTAATATAGAGTACGGTAGTGAAATTGTTGATGGTGGGTTGTGTGATTGTTGAATGTATGTTGGTAAATTATGGTGATGGAGATAAATGTAAAAAGAAAATTGTTGATGATGATGAGATATGTAGTTGTAGAGATTGAGATAGTAGGAAATGTGATAGTAGAGTATAAAGTTGCAACGTATGGGGTTAATGAGTATAGAATGATAGTGAGTGCAGTTACGAATGTGTTATATTAGAAGTGGATATATTTAATGTGATTGTTAAGAATATAATTGTATAGTATAATGAATGATGTAGTTTATTACAGTAGTGGAAGGTATGGTAGTAAAATTGTAGAAGGTGTTTTATGTAGTGGTAAAAATTATAGTAAAGTATAGGGTTGCAAATGAATATATTAAAATAATTATTAATGGTATATGTGGTTGTAGAGAGTATGATAGAAGAATATATAACGAAAGAGTATATAGTTGTAAAATGTGTGGTATAATGAGAATGAAGTGAAAAGGTATGTGATACGAGATGTGGTATATTGGAAATGGTAATATAAAATGTGAATATAAAAATATAGTATGTAGTTATGAAGAATATGGTAGTAACGTATATATATAGTATGTAATTGTTAGAGTATGTATTTTAACGTAAAAAATATCGTGTGCGATAGCAGAATATGTAGTAGTAGAATATGTGATATTAAAGTAAGTAATTGTAGAGTAAATAATTGTTGAGTAAATGATTGAATTGTAATTGAATGTAGAGTTTGTGATTGTGGTTTTGTGATTGTCGAGTTTGTGGTTGTAGGGTTTGTGGTTATAGGATTTAGGGTTTAGGGTTTAGGGTTTAGGGTTTAGGGTTTAGGGTTTAGGGTTTAGGGTTTAGGGTTTAGGGTTTAGGGTT